>JAYESA010000009.1:57489950-57569950 GCA_036927795.1 Iris macrosiphon
ACCTAACCCTAACCCTAACCCTAGGTCCTGATCAGTGTCTGTGTCAGTGTGTGTGTGTGTGTCGTATCTGTGTTAGTGTGTGTGTGTGTGTGTCGTGTCAGTGTCAGTGTCACATGTGTGTCCTGTGTGTGTGTGTGTGTGTGTGAGAGAGAGAGAGAGAGAGTTAGGGTTTACCTAGAGGAGGAGGAGGAGGAGGAGGAGGAGGAGGAGGAGGGGGAGGACGCGGGCCGAGGGGGGAGGACGCGGCTGGAGGGGGGTCGTCGGGAGGGAGGAGGGGTCGTCGGAGGGAGAAGGGGTCGCCGGAGGGAGGAAGGAGGACGGTTTGAAATTTGGGAGAGGGAGAAGGAGAGATCGAAGGTAATGGGGGGAATCAGCCCTAAGTAAAAAATTTAGCGACGTTTTAGCGACGCTAATAATGATGTCACTAATTTAGAATTTAGCGACATATTAGCGACGCCAATAACGAATTCGCTAATTTAGCGACATCTTAAACGTCGCTAATGACGTCGATAAATATCCAAAATATCTACGTCGCTAAATAATGTCGCTAAACGTCGCTAAATAAAATATATTAGCGATATTTAGCGACCTAAATTAAACTTATAGCGACTAATCTTTTATAAACTGAATAAAAGTTGCTAAACATCGCTAAATGTCGCCAATTAGCGACGTCTAGCGACATTTTCACAGGGAGTTGCTAAATTAGCGATATTTTTACATGGAGTCGCTAAAAAATGTCGCTAATCCCGCTTATTCTAGTAGTGGAACAACTTCAAGCATTAGCTATCAGACCAAGCAAGAGGACAATGTGTTAGGATGGATACACCATCAATGGCTTCAAATTTAGAACCACTGATAAGCATATTAATCAATTATTTGTCGATGAGGAGGCTAATTACACAAAGAACTCTAGAGTATATGTGAGGGGTTTAGTCTACGACGAGGATCCAGAATTTGAATATTATAGTATACTAAGAGATGTCGTGGAGCTGGAATACTCTTATGAGGAAAAAAATATCTTGTTTAAATGTGATTGGTTCGACACAACACCCAAACAAGGATGGAAAATTGACAACCAGTTTGGGTGTTTTGATATAAATTATGGAAAACGATATGTAGGTAAAACGGTTCAAGTTTATTATACAAGTTATCCTAGTCGACAACGCAATAATAAGGTTTTGTGGGTTGTATGCAAAACTAAAGCTAGAAACACATATAATATTGGGATTTTAGCATACCAGGAGGATGAGGTGGTCATGCATCAACCTACATATATGAGTTTGGTCGGTATTGGTTGTATGGAGGTTGATTTTACTGTAGAGAATGATAGAGTTAATGAAGAGATTGACATAGAAGATTTACCTCATATAGAGGAGGACTCTGATATGGAGGTATCAAACGAGAAACAAGAAATGGAAGATGAAGGTGATAGTGAAAGTGAAAATAAAGAAATAGAAGATGAAGATGAAGATGAAGATAAAGATAAAGATGGAGACGATTCAAAAAATGATTCGGAAGACGATGATGATTCAGAAGATGAAGAAGATTAGTACGTACACACATATGCATTAGCTTAGATTATTTATTTATTTAATGACACGGTTATTATTTATTTTATCATCACACTAATATTTATTTGTTTTACCACACCATCCATTACTTTATGATGTCTTGATGTCACTATTTTTATTTGTTTCATAACACCATCCATTATTTACTATCAGATTTACCTATGGCGGGACGAGAAAGAGCACGACGATAGGTTCGTAGAGGATCTTCTTTCCAGCATCCTCCAGCTACTCCGGATGCAGGTCGCACACGACCATCAGAGGACGAGTTCATAGATGCCGAGGATGGTTTATCCCTGCCATATACTCGTTTATCGGTAGGGAGAGATACTCCATCTCCCGGGCTTCCCTCAGCTTCTACCCCTGCTGCTACTTCTGCGACTACTGCGACTACTAGTACACCAGCTACCCCACTAGTTGCTCCTACTAGAGAAAATCCATATCCAGGTCTCCAGGTGGAGCACGGAGTATACTATATGTTCGTCGTCCAGGATTTGCAGATCCTCCTACTCTACCAGAGCGGCCAGCCAATATCGATCGTCCCGTGTTATGGGTCGATGGAGCGATGTAAGTACTTATTGTCAATTCATACATTTATTTATTTATTCCTTTTTATTCTAATTGTATATTATTTACTTATTTCAGGTTCTTTCCGACCAAGGCTGACACTGATCTGGGGGATGTCATATGGGAGAACTTTCATGACCCTTATATCAACTTCAGTGACCTCCCGCTGGATCGACGACTCATTTGGCTGGATATGCTGCGAGTATGTATAAGATTTTTATTTAGAATAATATATAATTTTTTGATTAAAATGCTAAAAAATATTTTCTAATTTTCAGAAGAAGTACTGGTGGATGGATCATAGAGAGTCTGTGACCCGAAAGTTCTATAAGACCTTCGCCAGCAAAAGGTTCAGGGATATGATCAATGATCAGAAGGCGCTGGTGTCACATTCAGGGGATCTTCGTAAGGAGTGGCTAAATGAGGAGTTCTGGGAGAAGATGAAGGATAAGATGGAGGGCCCGACCTGTAAGGCCAAGTGCGAGAAGGCGAGAGCGTCCCGTAAAAGGGTGGTCTCCACAAGGGTAGATCCATTACGACCGTCGAGCATTTTCGACAGATGGTCAGTATTATAATTTTTTGCTTGATCGATTTTTGGCAATTCTTAATTTTTCTTATTAATTAATTACTTGATTTTTACAGTGCGAGGAGGCCATCAGAGCCGGGGGAGACCCGAAGACCGTCGACTTTTTTGCAATCTTTCAGCGGACGCACAAGATGGGAAGCTCGTAGATGAGCGGGCAACAAAAGATACGTAAGTTGTGCTTATAAAATTTTGTCAACGAAATTTAATTACATTCTTTTTAAAATTTAACTATATTTGTTTATCATAAAAATCTAACTAACTTTAATAGTGTTACCTATGATATCTAAATACCTTTACTCTAAACCTAACCTATTATATCTAAACTTAACTCTAAACCTAACCTTAGTTGTAGTCAATAAAAAGGTTAATCCTAACCTACGATATCTAAACATATTTACATAAATAAATATAGGAGACATGTGAAACGTTGGAGGGTGGGACTGAGAGAAATACGTTGACTGGGAGAAACGACCGATGGGTACAAGATGTCGGGAAAGGAAAATGCGGCAGCGTGTACGACACTGGATCGTTGGCATCCCAGCCATCGTTTTTGTCCATAGTTCCTCTGACGACTCCTCCAGCTCCATCAGAGCCCGGCCTCGATGTTCCTTCTGGTGCTAGGAGTTTGGAGCATATCACGATGACTCTATTAGAGGAATAGAGGCAGGTTAGATAACTGACAGAGTCTCGTGATTCTGCAGCTCCTGCTCCTCCTACAGCTCATCCTCCGACGACGGCTCCAACGATGGCTACTCCAGCTCCTCCTCCGGCTCCTCCGGCTCTATCTCTGATTTTTTGTTGTTGCTCCGTCTGTCATTCCTGAGGATCTATAGCAGATCATCATTGCGGTTATGATGCAGTACATGGCTAGCCGACAGCCGTCGCCGCCTCCGCCTCCACCGTCGACTTGATGTAATTTTATTATTTTGATAATTCGACAGTTTTTTGGATGTACTGGTTATATAACTTTATATGTTTAGATTATGGTAGTGTATGATAATTTATGGCTATGCACTTGTATTTAATACGTTCTATTGTATTTGATTGTATTTGATGTGTTTGAATCTCTGATTAATTTTGTATAATCTTACAGGAGCAGGAAGTAAGTGATTCTATTCTGGAGAAAAAATATTTATGTTTAGCGACGGACTAGCGACGGATTATCGACGAAAAACTAGAAAATTCCAAGTTAGCGACGGATCCGCGAAGCTTCAGCGACGGATTAGCGACGGAAAGCTCCGTAGCTAAATATGTCTGGTACCAAAAATGTGGCAAATATGTATCAGAAATAGTCGCTAAATCCGTCGCTATGTCCGTCGTTGTTTGCGATGGATTAGCGACGAAAATTCAGTCGGTGAGCTTCTGAAAAATTTGGTAAAAATGGGCTCATAGTTTCCGTCACCAATCCATCGCTAATCCGTCACCAAATACAGTGACGTAAATAATATGTCACTAATCCGTCGCTGAATTTTCGTCTCTAATTCCGTCGCTAATCCGTCGACATGGCAACGAATTAGCGACAAAAATTGGGTAGTGACACTTAAATTAGTGACGCCACATTTTCGTCGTTAATTGATGCGGAAATAACACTTGTGTGAACCTCCTTATGTTCAGGAGATGTCCATTTTCTACCCGACGGGTGGTAAACATTGGGGGACATCTCAAATTGGATAAATGGCGACTCACACCCGATTTTCTATTTGAAATAGTAGACGAAGAGGAATGGGGTAGATAACGAGTCGCTAAATTAAAATAGCGACGAAAATAGTCATTTTAGCGGCGAAAAATTTCGTCGCTAAAATTCTGTATTTTTGTAGTGTACTAATATAAGGGGGCTTGAAAACGGCTCAAAATTGAACCGTCTAAACTGTATGTATATCATCAATTAATTATTTTAAAAAAATTAAAATTGTTGAATAAAATAAATTTGTTCTAAATAACACTTCAATGATTCGAACCCAACTAACCAAGAAGAATACCTCTCACCTTAATCACATGAGTTAGAAGAGTTATTTTTTATAATTAGATAATATTACAAAGTTAAATAATTAGTTAAATTTATTTATTATTTATTTTTTAATTACTTGAGGATATATTCTTAGACAGCTAACCGTTTTCAAAGCTCTTTATGAAAAGTAAAAAATATATCCATAACAAATTATAATTAAAATATAATCAAAATATATAATAAATTCTAATTAAAATATAAATATAAATATAATAAATTATAATTTAAATATATTTAAATAATTTTTATATTAATATTTTAATTATAACCCAGGTGAATTTACTAATGCCAAGAATTAAGTGACGGAAACAATACAAAAGTTTGATAGGTGTACACTTGCAATGAGTATCCTAAAATATACTCTATAGTTGTAGCAATAATTCTAAGTTTACTACAAAATGCTTACAACTCTCTCATCTTTCATGTTTTGTGGGCCACTTCCGGTTCCATCTTTTTTTTCAAGTATTCTAAAATATACTCTATAGTTGTAGTGTTGTTTATGAAGACAGAATAGTATTCTATTAGTTTGTAATTTTTAGGGTACCCCTTATAATATTTAAGGGATAGTAGGAGGCGGTTTGGCTTGCTTTTTAGTTACTCTGCCTGTGGCCGTGGTGTTACGTGGTGGGAAACGTCGTTCTCTCCCAGGCGGCTACTGCTGGCCACTCACAATGAATCAGAGTGAAATTTTTATGGGATTATTCTAAAAGGTGCCGACCACAGTCGCTGAAGAGACGGGGAAGAAGGGAGGAGCTAGGGACCAAACAACGGAACAGACACGTGTCCTTGACGTCCGTCCAAACCTCATTTCCCACCAATCGCTGCAAACCCTTCATGGAACACCGCGCCCATGTTGTGTCTCTATCTAGCTATACCTACCGATCTTAATCTTAATTTTAATCTTAATTATAATTAGCACTTTTTCTTAATTAGCATCGAAATTTTAGAGGGAAGGAAAATTGGTTTCGGAGTAAAGATTTTTTTTTTGGTTCAGATTCTTTGCACTGCAGCAAATTTGATCTAATTCTCAATTCATACCCAGGTGTTTTTTGTTTCAAAAATGTGTCGTGAACACAGGCATGCAGCGTTACAGTGTAAAAAAATTATTCAGTGGAACAGAGGTGGCTCACAATTTGTCTATACTATATGCAACGGCTGAACTACTGTTGGGCTGGAATGGGCTCCAATCCATCTTTTTTTAATTTTTTTTAATTTTTTTATTTTACATATCATGTCATATCTAGTTTTTTTAATTTCTCTAAACCTTCTCTTTCACTATCCCGTGTACACTATATAGTGCACAATAATGTACACTATAAATTGTTCTTTCTCTAAAATTTCGCTATCGATTGCCCCTTCTGTCCTCCCCTCTATCCTCTCTTCCGGTATGATCAATCATCTCTCACTAAACCTATGTCTCTTTATAACTCACCTTGTCTCCTCTCCTCTGTTTCATCTTCAATCGAGAACACTCATCATAATCGAAATTGTTCCATCGTTGTTGGACTGCAACGACAACCGAAGGAGGAGCTACAACAGCAACGACAAGACCCTTCGTCGATACTTTTCTTGACGTATGAACCCCACACTCTCGACGGGTTCTGTTACGTCGTGAATACTCTGTCGATGGTGAAAGAGGATACCGAACGCTCTTAGTGTTCGAATTTATGCCTAAAAGAGTCTACTTGGTAAACTAAATATTTTTTTATCAGGTTCCCATTTTTCTTGTATGTGTGACACAGTTCTACATCGGCCAGGCACAGAATGGTTGTACACGATGTATATATGGACATGACGACACTGATATAACATTCATTTTATTAAAAAAATAAAATTTATAAAATTTTAAGTTAAGACTGGGATAAATTAAAATTCTATTCCGTCCTTGACGTTATCTGATCCATATTGTTAGAATTTGTATGTCTTTTCTTATTGAACAATTTCAAAATACAAAAATTAAAATTAAACAATGTTACCGGCCTCTGGGGAAGTCGTGCACGAAGCACTGCCCTAAGAGTTTATTCGGGATCTGTGTGCAGACGGTCCCGAAGCTCCTAGTGGTAAAATCTCCGCACTACCGGTATCTCGTTGCCGCACACGACTTGGAGAGAACGACCAGAACTTAGCTCTGCCCAGAGCTCGGAGACAATGAAAACTGAATAGAATGTTGACAGAGATTTGGAGTACGAAATTTTCTCTGATTTTATTTACAAAGAAACAGCCGAATATATATAAGACTGATGTGTAACGGTCTGAATTAATTTCTGATTAATTCAGCCGTTACACAGGAGAATTAATAGGATGAATCTGGACACAGAAATTTGTAACGGTTCAAAACGTTCAGAAATTAATTTTGTAACGTTACAGAAAAATAAATGACTGAATAAAGAGGAGCAAAAAGAATTTTAGGGTCCCAGCCCGAACCCGAAGAGAAAATCGGATCGGCATTCGGCGCCCGCAGATGTGGGTGCGTACCCGCACCCGTTACGCGCTCCGAACCGAGCCGAGCCGGGCGGCAGTGCGCGCGTGTGGCCCAAGGGGTTCCCCACACAACAACTTAATAGAACAAAGAAGAGAAAGTAATATATGTACATAGGAAGGCTTTGCCCCATCCGATGTGGGACTAAAGATAGGAAGAGGAATTGAACTTTTTGAAGAGAAGCAACACCAACACATATATATTGCTCTTTCTTCAATACCTATAGGCCGTGACCCAAAAAAAAAAAAAAAAATCCTGCATGTTTCTGGGCAATGATAGAGCATTGGATGCATCATCGCTTTGCATGGAACAGCTGATGCAGGCACCATCACGTAAAATCTCCTGTTGCATGTGTGAGCTCAACCATGATCCGCCAATGTTTTGACTGAGATACGAAGAAAACCTTAGAATTATGGATTAATTAATTGATGATAAATATTTAGTAGCTAGTTTAACGTATGTATATAATTTGAAGATAAGTTATTCTTTTCATGGTGTTGGGTGTGTTTGCTCGCCTAATGTACATATTCAATGCAAGTACCATGGCATGTGCGTTCGTGGGAATGGTCTTCATTACAGAAATGGGTTTTCTTGTGGATGTAGTAAGCACAGGTAAGTAGAGTAAAAATCAAGGGGGTGTTTAATATTTTTTTTCATTCACCATCAATAGTTTGTTATAAATTAATTACTATCTTTCTCTATTCTCTATTTATGCATATAATGCATGCACACTTGGTTAGGTTATGATTATGATTAGATTACCGAGAGAGAGAGAGAGAGAGAGAGAGAGAGAGAGAGAGGGGCATTTATTTATTTTTACAGTACGCTTTTATAATACTAAAGAAAAGCTGGGGGAGAGGCCATGTGTTTTACCATTTTTGATTCCACTCTTGACGGTCAAACTTTCAACAAGCTTTGCACTAACCGAGATGAAAGAACTCACCTCCCTCACTTCTTTCTCTCTCTTCTGCTTGATATTTAATTTAGTATTTGTCCCTATGTGATAAAGAGGATAGATACATTCATATGCATGTACTCTATAGTCTATGGAGAGAGTAAAGAGAGAAGAAAAAGAAACACTTTGTCTTGTAAAGAGTTTTAGGAATGAGAAAGAGAGAGAAGCAGGAAACAAGATTTCATGTCCTCATAATAGAGGTGCAAGTGGAGAACCCTTCCTTTTAAGCTTTTGTATGTATATGTATGTATGCGACTTCTCTCTTAATTCTTGTTGTATCGTAAAACTTTGACATAAAGAAAATTAATAGAGAGAAAAATAATAGCTAGAGTTGAAGTTGGACATGCATGATAGTGTGATACGTACTAATGGGGGTCAGAAGAGGACCTGTGGTCACCTGAGGTTGCATAAATGGGGGTTGAGGGTGTGTTTTTGTCACAGCTGCGTCTGCTTGTCAGAAATAAACTTCTTTAGGTGTGCTTCTTTCTAGGGTTCAGAGGGAAATGGAGGATACATTTAAAAGAGAGCAAAAATATATTTGTTCAACATTCATGAATAAACTACAAGACACCAATGTTTTATCTCTTCTCATGACTAAGATTAGGGCAAGAGTATTAACAAATAATTGCCGATGAACTTAAATAGCATTGCATTATAATTATAATCTATGCTTAACATATATAATAATAAACACTATTTGCTTGTTTTGTCCTTGCTATTTGGCAGAGGGCTAATTAGGGTTTAGACCCTAGATTTTATATCAGTTTACAATTTAAGTCAGCACATTTCAATTAGAAAGTTTGGACCTTAATTTTTTATTTTTGATTTATCTTTCACTATGCCCTCATTTCCATCATGTGTTAATGGTTGTTGTTTTTGTACTCATGTTAAGTATATAATGGAAAAAGAAAAAAGAAAAAAAAATTCAGGATCCAAAATTTTCAATTACACGTATCAATACTTAACTCTAAGCCAGGGGCGGAGGCAAATGGAGCATGCACTGGGCTGTAGTGCAGTCCAAAACAAAAAAATAGCAATTTTTTTTTTATATATATGCTAGTATAGGCTTATAGCCCACCCAATGCTCCATAAAGCTCACATATTATACCAATCAACAGATGTGAAGAATAAATCATTTGAGTCCAGAGACCTCAGATTTTGAAGGAGGTTGTATGCAGGAACAATCCATGTATTTATTAGAATTTGAAAACTTGTTCAAAATTTAACTGCTGTTAATTCTATTTTTCATTATATTTGTATGTCATTTATTTTTACTGTCTTAGAGTCTTAAAATTGTAAATATGAATATGATTCCTAGTAATGAATTGAATCATTTTACCTATATGTCTAGGCTTTTTATTGTCTAAGAAAAACTTTTTAAGTGTGTTATTTTTTTACATAAGCTGTTTGGTTATTTCTATAATTTCAATCTTCTATATGAAATCAAGTCTTTATAGTTATCTTCTTGAAGCCTATTGCAAATGAACCTGATAGAATTATATGTACTATCTTCTAAAAGTTGATCTTATATATCTTTCCAGGTTGCTTGGTTGTTCAAGTAAGATGCTCAGTTGTCATCTGAAAATGCAAATGTTCATAGCTTACTTGGTGCCTAACAATTTGGAGTGCAAGAGTACTTTTTCCTCAAGGTTTTGGCTTTCATTTTCAGATTCTTGCTTCCTAGTATTATTTTTTGAAATGCATAGTATATCTTTGGAATAGATGGAAGCAATTATATTTGGTGAAAAATTATCAATTAGTAAACATTACCAAAATTTAGGCATAAATTTACAAAGAAAATTATGTCGAATTATCGAATTTACAAAGAAAAGTCTGTCGAACTTTTGGCATAAATTTTTAGAATCTTATAGTAACTACTAGCTAACCCACCCTACTCCAAAATTCTGGCTCCGCCCCTGCTCTAAGCTGATATAAAATCATGGTCTAAACGTTAATTAGCTCATTTGGCAAAGTAATATATATATATATATATATATATATATATATATATATATATTGTCCAAGTTATGTCTAAGGAATGTTGTAGTTTTAGTGATTGAACTATTTTTTGGTTAATTTAGTACGTAAATTTTATATTTTAATTTGAAGAGTACCTAAACTAGGTTTATTTGGTACTTTTGGATGGAAACTATTAAAAAAAAATCATGATCACATGGCTTATTTTTTCATAGTTATTTCTGTCTTGACCATCCGCTATATCAGTAATAACTGATTGTAGAGCCGTCATTTTGTACTCGACAAAAGTTATTTGTTTATGTAGAATTTTTTTGGACATCAATATTTTTTCTGGAAATGATAGTCCAACAACAAAAGCTTAACACAAATTATACTAAAAATTAAGACACATGACTATCACATGTCCATTTTTAGTGATTTTCATCCAAAAATACCAATGGAACAGTTCCAGCACTGTTTAAACCAATATTTTAAAAATCGAACCGATGATCAAATCAAAATTTCATCAATCAGGTCGGACAATGTTCAGACCTTGGTCGAACAGATAGAATTGATTTTTGTAATATTTTTTATTAATATGAAGAAAAAAATACTTAGAAAATTGTATGAACAATTGGCTTGTTCGTGCAGCCTTTATTAATTTCCGCTAGGTTTCGGTGTGAATTAAATGCACTTTCATGCAATTGGTTCGTTAATGGATGCTTTCCTAATTGACCATAATTGCATGCTAGTGTGGGTTAATATGAGTTGAACATATTCGATTTAGACCTACTGGTTCACACGGTTTTGAAGATTGGATCTGTTTATTTCTAAAACCGTCAGTTCTTAAAAAATGACGATCCAATTTAAAATGACCAAAAAATATTTTGTATTATGGTTGAAACTTCGATCCGATCCGGTTTTAATAACATTGCTTTAAATCAAAATATAAGATTTAGATACTAAATTAACCCCAAAAATTATATCAATTACCAAAAAACGACCATGACATTTCAATGTAACATTTCTCAGTCACCATTTGTACAATTAACTCTATATATAAACGCCGACTGTGTTCTGTGTTCGCTTATTACTTGAAATGTTACTTTCTTCCAGGTATAGTCAGACCACTTGCTAGCTTCACCACCGCCTCCTTCTCCTTCTTCTTCTTCTTCTCTTTTTTTTACCTATGGATTCTCTCTCTCTCCCACCTCTTCTTGAAGCACTAGCTAACTAAACCCTAGCTTGCTAATTGATTGATTCACCCCCTCCTCTTTCTCTCCTCTTCTTCCAATAATGGCCTCCATGAACAACTGGTTAGCCTTCTCCCTCTCCCCTCAAGAACTCCACCCTTCACAGCCAGCACAAGCCGAAGATGTCGCCTGCACCGCCACCGACTGCTACGGCTTCCCTATCGACTCTTCGGCTCCTCCTCTCGGCAACCCCAACATGAGACCCCACGCTTCTTCCTCCTTCTCCATCCTCGAAGCTTTCAACCAAACGCACCATCACCACCATGGTTAGTTACTGGTGATGAACTCCATGTTGTTAACTGCGGGACTTCTAAACTGCTTCTGGAGAGAAGCGACGTTAAAGGCTAATTTCATTCTGAAACTCACTTAGTCTATCTATGATCTCTCGCTTGAAACAAATTACCACCGAATATGTTTTTTTTTATCAGAACATAGCATGAACGGAAGTTCATCGGAACTATCGATGCTCGTCGGATCCACCAGCAACCACACCAACATGGACGACGAGGAGCCGAAGCTCGAAGACTTCCTCGGCGGCCACTCCTTCACCGACCAGAAGCTCCCTCCCTACGACGGCTCGAGCGACTACATGTTCTCCAACTGCTCGCTCCAGCTCCCGTACCCGGCGGCCGAGATGGTAGCAGCATCAACGAATGTCGGCAACGGCAACGGAGCCTCCGCGAACGGCAACAGCAGTATCGGGATATCGATGATCAAGACATGGCTCAGGAATCAGCCAGCAGCAATGCCGGAGAGTAGTGCAAAGAACATTAGTCATGAGGTCTGTGGGGCTACTGGCGGTGGTGCATTGATGGTGCCGTCGAATTCGCAGAGTTTGTCACTGTCGATGAGCACTGGATCCCAATCGGGCTCTCCGTTGCCGCTGCTGACGGCGGCGGGGGTGAGCGGAGGAGGGGATGGATCAATGACAGAGAACAAGAACAAGGGGAGTGCAACTGCAGCGCTCGATGCGCAAAGCGGGGCTATTGAGGCGGTACCGAGGAAATCGATCGATACGTTCGGCCAGAGAACTTCGATATACCGGGGCGTGACGAGGTTACACTCGCTTCTCAAAAATTTGTTTGGGAATCATTTGTATTGAAAATGGTTCTCAAACTAACCCTAGAAATGACCATTTTGGAGAAAATGACCAACCCTAAATCTTTCTTTAATTACTACTATTTAGTCGGATTAACCGAACATGAAACCAAATTAAATATGTATATATTTTCCAATTGTCACATTTTTTATATATACTTAGAGTGATTCTTTTCTCAGTCAAAGATTGCCAACAGAATCTAAGTCATTTGTGCAAATGATGACTTTTGTACTACTTTGGTTGGTATGTATATACTCAACGTTTTAAATGTTTCAAATACTTGATTTTTTTTTTATATGTAGCTTCTTTTGTGATTTTGAGCATTTGAAATTTAAGTAGAACGTCTGACGTAGTTTTGATGTAGTCATTTTGTTTAATTGTTTTTCGATATTTCTCACTGCAGGCATAGATGGACAGGCAGGTACGAGGCTCATCTATGGGATAACAGTTGCAGAAGAGAAGGACAGACCAGAAAAGGAAGACAAGGTACCAATAACGAACACATATAGTTCTTAATTGATCGATAAAGAATATATATTCTTAATTGATCTCATATATTATGTATACAAATTCTAATCAATTTCTGTTTCTTGATTCTCATCAATGGTATGGATTTTCATCCCTACTCCAACTTCATGCAGTATACTTGGGTAAGCAAATGATTTCTCTTCTTTCTTGCAAGCGTATTAATTCATGTCGTAAAGATATCAGCTATCTCGAGTATATTTATATCATTTTGTAATTATTTTTTGAATTATATATGAACAGGTGGGTATGACAAGGAAGACAAGGCAGCAAGGTCTTATGATTTGGCTGCTCTCAAGTATTGGGGCACTACCACGACAACAAATTTTCCAGTATGTTAACCTTTCCTAGTAGTATAGCTGCTTGAATATTTGAAACTAGTGTACGTATTTCTGAAACTATTTCATTAACAGATAAGTAACTACGAGAAAGAGTTGGATGAGATGAAGCATATGACTAGGCAGGAGTATGTAGCATCACTCAGAAGGTTATATGAGCTAATTAATATATATATTCTGCGTCTCCTTAAACATTGTGTAATTATATTTTGTTGCAGTTGGTGTAACATTGTTCTCTAATTGCATGCAGAAAGAGCAGTGGCTTCTCCAGGGGTGCCTCGATTTATAGGGGAGTGACCAGGTATGCATATATGCATCTTCTATATAACATTATCAATTTTTTATTTTGCAAAATTTTTGTGAAGATTTAGTCTATGTTAAGTCTTGATTAGTTTTCCTCCAAACAAAATTCGTGTGCTAATTAAACTAAAATCTTTGTTGCATTGTATGGCTAAATATATCGGAACTTTTTCCCTCAAATTTGACAGACATCATCAGCATGGAAGGTGGCAGGCAAGGATAGGAAGGGTTGCAGGAAACAAGGATCTCTACTTGGGCACCTTCAGTGAGTATTATTTAACGCATTTTACACATAAAATCATAGGTTGTTTACATTAACCTCCCCTATGTTTGGTTTATTAGACGGACGGGACTATTTGGCCCGCGGTTTGTGATTGCGGGCGTGCGTGCCCGCAGTCCATGTGGCAGCGTCTTATTGGATAGATTTTCGGTGTCTGGCCCAAACAAATAGGGAGGACAAATGGACTGTTGCCACGTGGTCCCGTGGTGACACAGATCGCGGACAAGATAGCATTTTTCTTGTTCAACGAACTTTTCTTACTTTGAAAATAATTACTCGAATCTCTTCTCTGCTTTATGTTGTAAGAATGATTAGTATAATAATCCTTTACATAAAATATAAAATAATAGAGTTATTGTAATAAACCTAAATAAAGAAAAAAGAAAACATTAGTGTAAATAACCCTAAAATAACATGTATCACAATACAAACTGTTGAGCTTAAGTTGATACGAAACTAAAAATATCTGTGAACTCTGCAGGCACTCAAGAGGAAGCTGCGGAGGCCTACGACATCGCTGCAATCAAATTCCGCGGCCTCAACGCCGTGACCAACTTCGAGATGAGCCGCTACGACGTGAACAGCATCCTTGAGAGCAGCACCCTCCCCATCGGCGGAGCCGCCAAGCGCCTCAAGGAGGCCTCGGACCACACGGAGGCGAGCGTGGACGGCCGGAGGACCGACGTCGACGAGGCCATCACGTCGCAGCTGACGGACTGCATCAGCTACGGGTCCCACCATCTCCACCACGGCTGGCCCACCATAGCCTTCCAGCAATCCCAAGCCTACCACTATCCCAACTATGTCCAACCCAGAGGATCAGGCTGGTGCAAGCAGGAGCAGGATGCGGCTGCGATCAGGGCGGCGCACGGCTTGCACGACCTTCAGCAGCTGCAGCTGAGCAGCAGCAACACCCACAACTTCTTCCAGCCGTCGGCGATGCACGGCGGAATGATGGGCCTGGATTCTTCCTCGATGGAGCACAGCACGGGATCGAACTCGGTTATCTACAGTAGTAATCAAGGAGTCATGGGCGGGAATGGGTACGTGATGCCTATGAGCACGATGGTCGTCGACCAGAGCCAAGGAAGCAACGGCTACGGAGGAGGCGGCGATAACGAGAATATGTTGGCCGCGACCGATCCTTTTACGGGCCGGAGCGTTTATTATCCGGCCGGAGTCGTCAAGGATAACGGCGGCTATGATCAGAATACATGGATGGTGAATTCTGTGCAGGAAATGACTACACCTAGGAATACTACTACTACTACTAACAACAACATGGGAGCTCCTCTCTTCTCAGTGTGGAATGATGCGTAGGGGATATTGGTGTGACAGGTTTTTTGGGAGGGAGAGTAGGAAGCTGACGGAATTGGGATATCATCAGAATCTTTGTTTTTTTGTCTTTCTTTTCTTGAACTCAATCTAACATATGGGGGTGGGGGGTTCTTCTGAAGTTATGGTGATAGCTTTTGAGGATTTGATGGTTGCGTTTATCACCTCTTTTTCTCAGTTGCTGTTAATTTTGGGGAGACTTCAGATCATAGGTTGTGAATCCTCTGAATAGGGCATTGCAGATATAAAAATAATTTTATGTATGCTATTGTGCATGGATTGCATGGCATATATGGTTTTGTTATTCTTTTGTTGTAGACTTAATAGTTTGAGTACTATCAATGGCGCTGATTCTCCTTCACTTGATGAGTGAGCGCATGTAGTAACACTTTGTTTCTTCTCTCCGTCGAATCAAACCCGATTTACTGGACAATTTCTCCTATAAATTGATGGTAGATGGAGTTTTTATATTCCACATGCAGAGAAATAAAAAATTCCAAACAATGCCTGAAGGAGAATGTAGAGCAGACCGATTTACACTCTTAGACTACTTTGAACACATTATTTGATCTTAGTATTAATGTATGCGACTTTGAACCCTTTTAAAGAGGATGATATTTAAGTGTAAAATTAATGTATGCTAATTTTACATTTAAATATCATCAACTCAGAGCATCTCCAACCCTATTGTGAGTTTGGAAAAAAAAATGGTTGCCTCCAATGCAAATGTCAAATAAATTATGAACGTGACATGACATGACATAACATGACATGACAAAGATATTGTGAAGTTGGTTATCTAGTTCTAGACAATTCACTTCACAATAATTTTACCTCTACATCATCAATTACGAATAATTTTTTTTATAAAAGAGGATGAAGAAGAGAAGATGTCTTGAAAATTGAATATATATATATATATATATATATATATATATATATATATATATATATATATATATATATATATATATTATTGTCTTCTCAATACTTTTTGCATTGCAGAAGACTTTTCTACCTGATCGTCTTTTGTGAATATAATATTGCCACTTCTGAAAGACATTGTCTTATGTCTCATGCCACCTAAGAATCACAACACATAACAAGACAAAAGGGTTGAAGATGCTCTTATAGTAGAATTTGACATGAAAAAACGATTAGTTGACAATAGTCAAAAGATGTGATGTGGAATGAATAATCAATCGTGACTTTGACCCCCTTTTAAAGAGGTGTTGTAATTATTCTAGGCTAATTTTGCACTTAAATATCAACTTAGAGTAGAATCGAACATGAAAGTAAAAAAGATGGGATGTCGAATGACTAATTAATAGGGTTCTTTTCTTTCTGTGCAAGTGAACTGAACACCGTAATTGATGAGTACGTGGTCATGTGTCTTCCTTTCACCTTATACTACGTTTGATTGCTAAGTGGCAATGCGTAATTAGTTGTAGCTTGTTTGTGTTGTGTAAGTTGTAACTATCGAGGATGTGCGTTTGGTGCGGTGCGGTGCGTTTTTCAATCCTGATGTTATCATTTCTCCTTAAGGCTCGATATCAATCCCTGATCTTGTTTATCAACTCTATGTTGTAATTATTCTGGGCCAATTTGTACTTAAATATCATCAACTTTGAGATTTGACAAATTGCTACAATAAAATTTTATGTTAAGCAAATTCCTACCATTAAGGTCTAAGCCATTAGAAACTTAATACAATGTGTTTGACAATTATACCATTTGGAAAAAAATTGTAACCACCACTTTTGTTGCTAATTTTTCTATAATATATTATATTAGTGGTTAGTCTAGAATTTAATTAGTTTTGCCTAGAATTAATTAGTGTTACTTTTAGTGCTATCTAATTAGAATTAATTAAGTTAGTTGTCATGGATAGAATATTGATTTTTCGTAGACTAGATTCCTTCCTAACTAATTAGATTTTATTCATATTAATTTGAATTTAAATTAGTGAGTGGAATGGTATGTTAGTAATTGTCACAATCCGTACCCGGAATAGGGGCATGAGTAGTGAACCACGCCAGCCTACGTCGTAACAATGACGTAGTACGCTGTTAAGGTCATCAATACTTTTTACACATCTCGCACAATATATAAGGGTACATGTCAATGTCATCTCAACTCCAAACGGAGGAACAAATAAAATGACCTGATAATGATATACACACTCAATCACAATATGAAACTGAGGAAGATAAGCACGATATGGAATAAGAAAGATGAAATAGGAATCATAATAAAATCACAAGTCCACAATATGAGACTAAGCACAATACAAATCCAATATAGAATACACGCCAAAAGTCTTAATAAGAGTCCAATACAAGGTCCAAAATGTATAACTAGGCCTCCTCGGCCACTGGCACTACTCCTCCTACTCTAGGAGAATATCCTCTAATGGCTCACCATCCTGCGGCCCATAATAAGTGGGATACTGCTCCTCTAGCCAGTTATCTGAAAAATATATCCAATCAGGATTGCAGCGAAGTACAAATATCTGAAAGCAGTCCCAAATACATGGTAGAGAATATATGACTAGTAATAGAAAGGCATACAAGATGCACAAGTACTGGAAAATGGAAATACAGGATAACATGCAATAATCATACTAAGAACTGAAAATGAATACAGGAATATGAAATGTACTGTGAATAAGAGAACATGAATACTAGCTATGTGATTAGAGGATAAGTTCGTTATGTGATCGGCTTCGGTTGCACATGATTATTCTATGGTAACTCGATTATACGTGAAGTGTATAATCGACATACACATGATTACACTAATGGACTTTGATCACATAACCAACTTCTACTCTTCGCCCACAACCAATATATATATAAGTATACCTAATAGCTACACTCATACATATATACGTGAAGTTTATATTAAAATATTAGTGTAGCTATTAGGTATACTTATATGTTATATATTTATATTAACATATATACCTAATAGCTACTCATGAGCCGAAGGATGTCTGATATACCCTCATACATATAGGATTATATATATAACATATAAGTATACCTAATAGCTACACTCATACATAGTTTATATCATTGATTAGAACTACTGTTAGAGATGTACCCTGCTCCTTTCCTGACTGGATATATTTTTTTCCAAATGACACTGAGGAGTAGTACCCTACTCATTACGGGCCTCAAGATGTCGTGAGCTTAGAGTCAGAGACCCTGGCTCAGGAGGGACTCATCTCGACTGAGACAGATGACCCGAGACTTGTAGCTTCTTAGTTATTCTCTTTGTACTGGATATGTCTCCAGCTTGTTGTTTAGCATTTTCTCAAACTCATTGATGTTATTATTTTGACTCATGAGTTGTATTGTGACTATTCTATTATTTTATCATATTCGTGCTATTCTCCATCTTAGATCTGTGATTGGGTATATTGATATTGTTGGTGGCTCATTATATTATTAGATAGATTATCCAAACAGCGTTCTACCGTCGATTCTGCTGCGTAGGCTGGACATTGTTTTCGACTTGCATTCCTACACCGGGTGCAGGTCGTGACAATACTAGTGACAACAACTCACACGAAGATCGATGTTTCCCCATATGATTGTCTCGTCTTTGAAGTTTCAGCGAGGAGAAAAGGAGATAAACCAATCATCTTTGGTAGGATAGAAGGACAAAGAAATTTTTTCGTCGATGATCCAGATAATGGTAAAATATAACTTTACCGTTACAGTCCTCAAGAAAAGGATCTCATCCAAAAGATGGATTACGATCTAAAAATTAACTAAAGCCTTAACTACGGCAAAGGGCACATATGCTATTATGTTACTTTGCTCTAAAAGTCAAGCCTGAAACTTATTACCAATGAACTCACCATGGTTTAGGTTACGTCAATCCTAAAAATATGTCTGAATGCTCAAAAGTTGAAATGGAGACGCATTCTCACTCCTCTGAGTCTTCTGTTTGGAATTATAACTCTAGCATAGGAGAAATATTCAAGAAAAACTTGTCTATAAATATAGTGTCAGTGGACCAAGTTGAAGACGATGATCAACTACTTGAGCCATTTAATGTCGAACCTTGGGCTCAAAAGTTGGAGTCTTAGTGGGAGCTACGTTTCAAGCAGCGTGAGCCACCTTCTGAAGATGAAGTTTTTCAAGTCAACTTGGGTGACGAATCATCTTCCAAGCTAATCTTCATCAGCAAAAGTCTCTCTAGAGAAGATCTTAAATCTCTTATAACGTTTATAAGAGAATACATTGATGTCTTCGCATGAAGCTATGAAGATATGTCAGGATTAGATCCCCAAATCATAATGCACCGACTCAATATATATCCTTCCAAATGTTAAGCCAGTGAAGCAGCAGCAGCGACTGTTTCATTCAGATGTCATGGAAGCAATTGAAGTGGAAGTTAATAAGATGATAGCAAGCAGCTTTATTCATAAAAAACAACATCCAGATTGGGTGGTTAATATTGTTCCAGTCATAAAGAAAAACGGAAAGATTTGAGTCTGGATAGACTACCATGATCTAAACTCCGCATGTCCCAAAGATAAATTTTTTTTTTCCAATCACTGATGTGATGATCGATAATACTTATTGCTTCGAGGGAATATCCTTTATCGATAATACTTGTTACTTAGCAGTTACTAGAAGTATTTGCGTATCATAGATATGACACAGCTAGTAGCATTGGGTGGGGAGAACAATGAGTAAGCGTATGTGATTCCTTTACACCTTTTCTTATTTGTCCGTAAGCTCCGTCGGAGATGCGAGATGTGATGACCCCATTATTTACTGGAGGCCTATAACGATCGAAAGACGTTATGGCCGAGGACCTTGGATCTCCATGAGAACTATGCCCATCCCATTATTTTAACCAGATAGTCCATACGCGAAAAAGTTGTTCTTAAACTGTATATCACATAGACGGTTAGGTGACCACTTTGGATGTTTATTTTTAGTATATTGTGGCATGTTTTATGTATCTTGTTATGTCCCTCTAAGGACCTGGTCCCTTGCCAAGTGTAGACGATCATGACTATTTGCAGGAGCACCGATCAAGACTTGCTACTTCTTTTTCTTTCGAGGAGGTCTTCCCTTCGAGCCTCTCTGATCAATAGATGATGTACTTATTATGTTTTCTTTCATATTCTAGTTTGGTAGTAGATTTGTCTCTACCCAATTATTAGTTCTTTTCGACTATTTCATACTTTGTTCATTGCCATATTTGGTTAATTATTTTTATTTTGTTTTATGGATGAGATTAGTATTGTCTGTGACTTATGATATTATATACCACTTGTGAATTTTTATTCATAATACATCGTATGTATGTGTTATAATTTTTTTATATTGGAGTTGCCATGACATACGGCTGGCATGCTTACGTATTCCTAGTCCTACGTGTTTTGGGACTGGGCTGACATATTTTTGTGGTTGCCATGCAGGTCGAGAGTGTAAACCCCCTGATTTTTTCAAAAAAATTTATTTGAATTTTTCATAATTTTCTGGGATTTTTCTGAAATTAAAACTAAGGTATTTTGCAATTAAATGATTTTTAATTACTGTTAATTAATATTAAAATATTATAAAAATAGTATTTTATGGTGTGAAATGGAATACTGGACATAGAGTAATTTTCTGTAAATTTATTGGACCCCGGAAGTATTTTTAAAGACCTAAAAATTATTAAATAAATAAACCAATTAAACCCTGAAATAAACCGGGTTTATTTGAAATAAACCAAACCGGACCGGACCGGTTTACCTGAACCGAACCCATCTCCTAACGGGTCGGATCGGATCCGAATCGAACCCGACCCGGACCCAAAACCCTAACCGAACCCTAATTCTATTTTGGGTCAGAATCACTGTTCCGACCCGGCGGCGCGACCTATAAATACGCCTCGAACTCTGTGCCCAGCCGCGTCGCAACCCTAATTAATTCTCCGCCGCCGCCGCCTTTCTCCAGCTCCGCCGCCGCAGCCATCTGAAGTGAACCCTAGCCACCTCGCCGCCTAGCTCGACCCGTCCCCAGTCATCTCCTCGACCCCTCCCCGACTCGCAGTACCCAGTCCCCGACTCCCTCATCTCAGGCCACGCCTGAACCCTAGATCCGACTTCCTCCCCCGCGCTGTCCGCCACGACCTCCACCAATCCTTCCTCCTTCCCGACCTCCCAGCCTGCACAGCAGCACGACCACCCCCTCCGTCTCTCCCCACGACCTCAACACCTTCCTCCGCCACCCTCTCCCAGCCTCGCCGTCCTCCTCCTCAACTCCCTCCTCCACTCGACGAACCCATCTCCCCCTTCATCTCCCCGCTCTCCGACGAACTCCACCATCCACCGCCCTAGATCCCAGTCGACCCTCGACGAATCCGCCGGCGCCATCACCGCAGCAGCCCCTCGACAGCCGACGCCCCCCCATCTCCGCCTGAGCCGACGACGACTCCCCTGCCCTAGCCACCTCCGGCCGCCCGCTGACACGAACACATCAGCCCCTAAATCGGACATAAACAGAAACCCTAACCTAGACGGACACAGCGGACACAGGACACAGTTTTCTCGTGTCGCATCTCCACTCGGACACGAAGAATCAGTCTTCACGGAGCCCTGTTCAGGTATCGTTTTCTCTCTCCTCGATGCCCCATTTTCGATTCTGTCAGTTGTGTCACGTAGACTGCACGACCCCCTCGATGTCCGTACAACTTGCTCGGTGCGTCGCGTCCTGTGGTGATGGCAAACCGCGATCCAAAAACAGGAAAACCAATGACCTGTTTTACCCTGGAACTGAGTGCACCCCGCCAAACGGGACGATTTGGTCGCACGCGGTCTTTACCGAAATGTGCGCGCCGTCGATACTGACGTGTGGAATTTCAGAGAAGTTGATTTGGATGTGCGTGCACACCGGAATCAACGCGTATCCGCCGACAACGCCCCGTATCCGCCTGTTCTAGAACATGTCGTAACTTCGTGTACACACGTCGGATCAAAACGAAACTTGCGCCATCGGACTCATAGCAATACGCTGGTCCTGTGACCCAAGTTTTGTTCGATTCTGAGAACGTTGACAAAATCGCATATCGTGGGCCCTATAGGCTCCACTTGACGGGCGATTTTGTGATCGGCTCATCGGAATCCAATTCTGGAAGTTCCGTTGGGTTCGTATCATCGTTCCTGACTTGTTGACACTAAATTTGACGAATTTGGAGACCTTTGATCCTGACACGCTTTTCGGTGCAAAGTGGCCTACATATGGACCCCGCTTTGGCCCAGAAATGTCATTTGCCCTTGTGTCCAAATTAGACTTAAGGACAGGCGTTTCTAGCTATTTGATATCTTCTGAGACTGTTGGTGATGTTTATTACAGCTTTTGGAGGAGTTCCTACAGGTTCCACTGATACAGGGACAACTGTTGATATTCAAACCCCAGGAAAGTATACCTTGCCAAATTCTGCAGTTTTTGCTACTTATCTCCTGGACTTATTTATGCATCGTCGTGCAAGATACTTGTACAATATTTGCATGCTTCCCTTTTCAGTGGTTATTTTCTGGTCGTATATAGTTTCTTGATGCGCTTTTCATATTTGATTTGTTCCTGCTGCTCTAATCTTATTTTCTCGTTTTACGTGCATGTACATTATTTGCTCTTTCCATGGATCACTATTTGTTCTATAGACATATTGTGATGGTATATGTTTACCCTACGCTTCCTTGAGTTGACTCGGTTGGTTACTTTAGTTCCTAGATGATCGTTATTAGGCACTGGCTACACTTGAGCATTCTCGATTGTGAGTACCCATAGTGCTGCGATAGAGACTTGTTCATTTGCCTACCTCATTCGTGAGCTCCCATTGGGCAGCGAAAGAGCTATACTATAGATTGAGAGTCCCCATTGGCCTACTTTCTATAGGACCGTGATCTCCCATTGAGTTGCGGTTACCCCAATTTGCTAGTAGTCATGTTTGATAGCACCATCGGCACACCACCATCTTAGATGTAGTGATTTCTCGTATCTTATTTGTTTCTCTTGTGTTTATTTTCTGATCTATCTGGCATGTTCATTTATTGTACTTTTGGCTCGTATTCTTTTGTATCTTGTTACGTCCCTCTGAGGACCTGGTTTTGTTCTCCAGATTTAGGAGACGAGGAGTACCCGCCACTTTACGGACTGACACCAGATGAGGGTACGATTGCAGTTGATGGCCCTGCTTATACTTAGTTACTTTCTAGCATATTTTAGTTATAATTCCTTGTCTCTACTATTCCATTTATCGGTAGTGGATTTGTCTCCACCCGACTTAGTATTATTTCTTGCTGGATATTCGACAGTATCTTACTTTCAGCATTTATTCCAGTTTGCTATTTAGTTCATATACTGTTCTTATGGATGAGATCTAGATACTTGACATTTATATGTATTTTCATAGATTCTTGGACTAGAGTTCACATTAGACAGCTTATTACGTATTCGAGTCGGACATGAGTCCGCTTGAATGCGTAGCTGGCCATTGCCACGTGTCTAGTCCCTCGATATTTTGGGACTGGTGCGTGACATGGTTTTTGTGGTGGCCCATGCAGGTCAACGACTAAATTGTTCGGTTTCAACTTAGGGACCGAGCAAGCCTGCAATAAGAATAGGATAAGTTTTTGGATCTCATCCACTTGCTTGAATCGTTTCTGACATCTATATCGGATTCGAATTAATTTCTTGACTTGCATCCTGCCTTGATTCCTGTGCGCCTCTTATTGTTTATTTTGGTTGTTACTCTAAAATTTTTGCTGTGTGATTGGTAATTAGAACTTGACAGTTTAAGTTATTATTGTAGATTATGACCTAATGATTACCCCTTAAGCTTTAAGCCACGTAATTAGTACCCCCACCTCAATACAAGTTAGATCCCTTACCCTTGACGGCCAGTAACTCTTCTATCCTCACTATCGACACTTGTCCTATAAGCACTAAGACTAAGGCTTAAGACGACCATGACCTAAGTAATATAGGAGGACACCCTAATAGGTACCAAGACCCCTTCTCATAGACCTTAACAAGAGTTTCCACGGTATCCTTAAGACGATTTCAGTATTAGTTATTATTTTAAGTTGGGTAGTATGCCTCACAACATAATACCACCTAGCCCTATTGACCCATTGATGAAGTAAACTAGGATGACACAACTTTAGACTTGTATAAGAAGATAATAGTTATTCAGACAATAGAATTTAGAGGTCCTTCACCCTATTTGGTCGACTAGCAGCTTAGACAAGGAGGTTGTATGATAACTGTAGAGATTGTAGAGTCTGTTATTATTATGGTTGCTTGTTTGTTTTTGTGAACTGGATTAATTTGTACCTCCTTTCATCATCATCTAGCGTACTTAAATTTGTTGTACTTGACTTATGCTGCTATTCTATAGCCTAGTTTTGCAAGCTTATTCTTTATCGAGCTTGTTCATGACATATGTATTAGTGGACATGTACACTAATACATTTCAGAATCAGTGTATTAAGGTCTAGCTAACCTTAGTGCGCTTAATTCGCCCCTCGTAATACTACTTTACGTGGATTGAGATATGTAGTGATTAGTAGACGAATATACTTGTCCTGGACATGTCTGACATATCGTATCGGTTACATAACTGTACTAATACGAGCATGCGAACGAAGAATTACCAGAATAGGATTTCAATCCACAACTGCTTGATAATTCCCATCTGAATTCTTTAAACGCCTTGATCCCGATGCTTCTATTC
This sequence comes from Iris macrosiphon, assembly GCA_036927795.1. Lineage (NCBI taxonomy): Eukaryota > Viridiplantae > Streptophyta > Magnoliopsida > Asparagales > Iridaceae > Iris > Iris macrosiphon. The sequence goes on from JAYESA010000009.1 coordinate 57,514,950, forward strand.
CATTACCTCTCCCTTGAACTCTTTATTATTGATCTCCGTCTTCCCTTATTTCGGAAAGACGAAACCTCGTGCTTGGTATAAGTTGATATATAGATAGTACTAGATATACCCCACAGGCCGGTCGCATTGTTAGGTGACTGTCTTTTATAAATGATTAAGGGCATATCATAGAGGATATGTTTGGTGTTAAAGACTTGAGGATTCAATAACATACTTTTGGGCATAACTTTCGTAGATGTATAGCCTTAGATGATAGCTGGGTAAATTCTAAGTTGGGTAGAGACCGCAATGTTCACTTAAGAGGAATTTTTTAGACTGTAATCGAGTGAGATTTAATAGAGAGACCCTGCCCGAGTTTAATTTCGAGGACGAAATTTTTATAAGTTGGGTAGATTTTAAACCCCCTGATTTTTTCAAAAAAAATTATTTGGATTTTTCATAATTTTCTGGAATTTTTCTGAAATTAAAACTAAGATATTTTACAAATAAATTATTTTTAATTACTGTTAATTAATATTAAAATATTATGGAAATAATATTTTATGGTGTGAAATGGAAAACTGGACATAGGGTAATTTTATGTGAATTTATTGGACCCCGAAAGTATTTTTAAAGACCTAAAAACTATTAAATAAATAAACCAATTAAACCCTGAAATAAACCGGGTTTATTTGAAATAAACCAAACCGGACTGGACCGGTTTACCTGAACCGAACCCATCTCCTAACGGGTCGGGTCGGATCCGAATCGAACCCGACCCGGACCTGAAACCCTAACCGAACCCTAATTCTATTTCGGGTCGGAATCACTGTTCCGACCCGGCGGCGCGACCTATAAATACGCCTCGAACTCTGTGCCCAGCCGCGCCGCAACCCTAATTAATTCTCTGCCGCCGCCGCCTTTCTCCAGCTCCACCGCTACAGCCATCTGAACTGAACCCTACCCCCCTCGCCGCCGAGCTCGACCCGTCCCCAGTCATCTCCTCGACCCCTCCCCGACTCGCAGCACCCAGTCCCCGACTCCCTCATCTCCGGCCACGTTTGAACCCTAGATCCGACTTTTTCCCCACGCTGTCCGCCACGACCTCCACCAATCCTCCCTCCTTCCCGACCTCCCAGCCTACACAGCAGCACGACCACCCCCTCCGTCTCTCCCCACGACCTCAACACCTTCCTCCGCCACCCTCTCCCAGCCTCGCCGTCCTCCTCCTCAACTCCCTCCTCCACTCGAGAACCCATCTCCCCCTTCATCTCCCCGCTCTCCGATGAACTCCACCATCCACCGCCCTAGCTCCTAGTCGACCCTCGACGAATCCGCCGGCGCCATCACCGCAGCAGCCCCTCGACAGCCGACGCCCCCCCCCCCCGATCTCCGCCTGAGCCGACAACGACTCCCCTGCCCTAGCCACCTCCGGCCGCTCGCTGACACGGACACATCAGCCCCTGAATCGAACATAAATAGAAACCCTAACCTAAACGGACACAGCGGACACAGGACACAGTTTCCCCGTGTCGTATCTCCACTCGGACACGAAGAATCAGTCTTCACGGAGCCCTGTTCAGGTATCGTTTTCTCTCTCCTCGATGCCCCATTTTTGATTCCGTCAGTTGTGTCGCGTAGACTACACGACCCCCTCGATGCCCGTGTAACTTGCTCGGTGCGTCGCGTCCTGTGGTGATCGTAAACCGCGATCCAAAAACAGGAAAACCAACGCCCTGTTTCACCCCGGAACTGAGTGCGTCCCGCCAAAAGGGACGACTTGGTTGCACGTAGTCTTTACCGAAACGTGCGCGCCGCCGATACGGACATGTGGGATTTCGCAGAAGTTGATTTGGATGTGCGTGCACACCGGAATCAACGCGTATCCGCCGACAACGTCCCGTATCCGCCTGTTCTAGAACATGTCGTAACTTCGTGTACACACGTCGGATGGAAACAAAACTTGCACCATCGGACTTGTAGCAATACGCTGGTCCTGTGACCCAAGTTTTGTTCGATTCTGAGAACGTTGACAAAATCACGTATCGTGGGCCCCATAGGCTCCACTTGACGGGCGATTTTGTGATCGGCTCATCGAAATCCAATTCTGAAAGTTTCGTTGGGTTCGTATCATCGTTCCTGACTTATTGACACTAAGTTTGACGAATTTGGAGACCTTTGACCCTGATACGCTTTTTGGTGCAAAGTGGCCCACATATGGACCCCGCTTTGGCCCGAAAATATCATTTTGCCCTTGTGTCCAAATTGGACTTAAGGACGGGCGTTTCTAGCTATTTGATATCTTCTGAGACTGTTGATGATGTTTATTACAGCTTTTGGAGGAGTTCCTACAGGTTCCACTGATACAGGGACAACTGTTGATATTCAAACCCCAGGCAAGTATACCTTGTCAAATCCTGCAATTTTTGCTACTTATCTCCTGGACTTATTTATGCATCGTCGTGCAAGATACTTGTACAATATTTGCATGCTTTCCTTTTCAGTGGTTATTTTTTGGTCGTATATAGTTTCTTGATCTGCTTTCATATTTGATTTGTTCCTGCTGCTCTAGTCTTATTTTCTCGTTTTACGTGCATGTATATTATTTGCTCTTTTTCATGGATCACTATTTGTTCTATAGACATATTGTGATGGTATATGTTTATCCTACGCTTCCTTGAGTTGACTCGGTTGGTTACTTTAGTTCCTAGATGATCATTATTAGGCACTGACTACACTTGAGCATTCTCGATTGTGAGTACCCATAGTGCTGCGATAGAGACTTGTTCATTTGACTACCTCATTCGTGAGCTCCCATTGGGTAGCGAAAGAGCTATACTATAGATTGGGAGTCCCCATTGGCCTACTTTCTATAGGACCGTGATCTCCCATTGAGTTGCGGTTACCCCAATTTGCTAGTAGTCATGTTTGATAGCACCATCGGCACGTCACCATCTTAGATGTAGTGATTTCTCGTGTCTTATTTGTTTATCTTGTGTTTATTTTCTGATCTATCTTGCATGTTCATTTACTGTACTTTTGGCTCGTATTCTTTTGTATCTTGTTACGTCCCTCTGAGGACCTGGTTTTGTTCTCCAGATTTAGGAGACGAGGAGTACCCGCCACTTTACGGACCGACACCAGACGAGGGTACGATTGCAGTTGATGGCCCTACTTATACTTTGTTACTTTTTAGCATGTTTTAGTTATAATTCCTTGTCTCTACTATTCCATTTATCGGTAGTGGATTTGTCTCCACCCGACTTAGTATTATTTCTTGCTGGATATTCGACAGTATCTTACTTTCAGCATTTATTCCAGTTTGCTATTTAGTTCATATACTATTCTTATGGATGAGATCTAGATACTTGACATTTATATATATTTTCGTAGATTCTTTTGGACTAGAGTTCACATTAGACAGCTTATACGTATTCGAGTCGGACATGAGTCCGCTTGAATGCGTAGCTGGCCATTGCCACGTGTCTAGTCCCTCGATATTTTGGGACTGGGGCATGACAGAGAGCATATTTCTTCGGTTATGTTACGATACCGAGCAAGCCTGCATATAGGATTAGAGCATATGATCCCATCCACATATTTGACTTTTTTCCATGATGTTGTTCCGAATCCTTTAAACTCACTTATCTTCCTTGGCCCTTGAAACTATATTCGCTTAATTACCTTGACATCATATCATTGTTTCTTCATCTTCCCTATTTGGAGGGATGAATGTACTTCATAGATGGTTCATAGAGTATAGCCTTCTGTCAGAATATAAGAATCCTTGTTGTTAGGTTTAGAGGATAATTAGGATAGTATGAATACTAAGAAAACAAATTAGAATATTAACAGATCCCAAAAGTTTGTATACCTAATAAACCCTAGTATCCAAACATCTGCAAATTGATTGACCCTTATCCATTGCTATATTTAGGTATGACTTGAGAGTAGTATAGACACTAGTAGGGTTAGTTAGGAATTTGACCATATTATTTTATCCTAGCATTGAGGAACCAATAGAAATCCAAGGTTGAATATTAGGACTAAACCAAACTTCCATAGTGAGATAATATAGAAGGACTATAAATATAGATTCTTGTTTTGGTATTAGCAGAGCAGTACCATAGGAAACCAAGAGGTATGAACCAATACCTTAGTAAGAGCAAGGGAACCCAACCTTTAGCTTAGTAGATCCCCTAGAATCTATGATCATAGTTGATGCATACTCGAGTATTCATGAGTCATCGACCGTGCCATATCATCCAACCTTGAGTAATTATCTTTCCTTTATTGTAACTTTTTTGTCGTTACTTTAACCATTCAACCATTGCAATGATCTAAATCTATCCCTTAATCGTGCTCCATCCTAGAAGACCATTGTATTCTAGCAAATATCATATTTCCTTAGGAACCCTGTTATCCTCTGACTATAGTTCCATCTTCAGTTACATATATTTTTCCTCTATTGTGAATCCATTATCAACTCTCACTAATTGTTTGAATAATGATATCGATTAGAATCTCTTCACAAATCATGCCTAATATAGGAGACTATCATATCCCGACAAAATACCCCCTCCCCTTAGCAAACCATGTTATCACCCAAATACCTGTTTAAATTCTCCAACTTGGGTTACTTATATCTTTCCTCCATCATAACTCTATCTATAATCATTTGAACCTAGCAATTGATTAGAATCTTTCCCTTAATCATTCCTCGACCTTGGAAATTAGCATATTACCTCCTCCTATAAAACTATGTTACCATCAAGACTCTCTATTTAATTTTACAACTTGTTTCTCCATAACCTTAATTTTAATGCTCGTTATTTTGTGTGAGGATTGAAAAAATTTTCTTCGTCTTTCCAATCGTGCCACGTTTGCTAAAATCCAATACTATTTGAATATTTTCTCCTTCCAAATTATTTTACTTCTCTCCTCGAGGTTTACTCATTTTCTCCTACATGACTCTTGCAATCTCGTTCCCTAACCGTTGACCTTAAACGATAATAAAAATCAGATCGTGTCACCTTACCCTTCTAATTGTAGGCCAAATAATTTCTTTTATGATAGGATTATAGCTTGATAGGATTATAGTTGGTAATCTTAAATTTTGATTTTGTTGTAAGTTGTTAGAACTTGATATGATGAGTTTGTTCATTTAGGTAAAATTATGATTTTATGATTATCCATTAAGTTCAAATCATGTAATTTGTATCTATATCTTAATACAGGTTATACCCTCCCTCTCACTTGAGAACCAGAAACTTCTTTATTCCTAATATTAACGCATTTGTTCTATAAGCACTATGATTAAGACTTAAGATGGCCATTCCCTATGAAAGCTTTGTAATGCACTAGTATACCCTCATAAGTACAAAGATATTTCTCTCATAACCTTAATGAGAGTTTCTACCTTAGCTTCAAGAACAAGGTTATTTTATAGAATTCTAATAAGGCAGTTACAGTATTAGTTGAATCTTTGTAAGTTGGGTAGCATGCCCCACAACTTAGCGTCACATAGTCCTTATGACCCATTAATGACATATAATTGAATGTCACTGTCACGACCCGCACCCGATGTAAGGTTGCAAGTCGGAAACAACGCACTACCAGAATAAGCCAAAATAGCGACGCCCAAAAACGTCGCTAAATAACAAAAAAACGTCGCTAAAAAATTTTAGCGACGTATTTAGCGACGTTTTCACGCAGTCGGGAAAAACCAAGTCGCCGAAAGGAAAAATGTCGCTAAACGTCGCTATGCCGACGTATTTTAGCGACTTTTTTGTGTCGCTAAATTTAGCGACGTTTAGCGACTCCGAGTCACTAAATAGCGACGTTTATTAAAGTCGCTAAACGTCGCTAATTAGCGACTTATATAGCGACGTAACAGCGACGTATTTAATGACCTGGCAGTACTGCCATGTCAGCAATTTGCGACGTACAGCGACATATTTAGCGACGTTTAGCGACGTCTTTAGCGACGGCTAATTACACGTCGCTAATTAGCGACTTTTTTAGCGACTTATAGTAACGTCGCTAGACGTCGCTAAACGTCGCTAAATACGTCGCTAAAGTTACAAAAAAATTAAAAAAAACCTGAATTTTTCCAAACTATTATTCCTGCAATTTATAAATTTCTAATTTAAAATATACCCGGAGCAACCCTCCGTTGAATTCTATGGGTTCGTCGACCCCTTCGGTGGAACACTCAACACCGGATTAACAATATTGAATATGAATAAAAGTATCACAGTCATACAATTAATACACACAAATATTATAGACAGTCAATAAAAGTTTTACAGTCACACAAAATGGGCATAAACAGCATCACAGTAACACAAAAAGGGCATAAACAGCATCACACTCACACAAAATGGACATAAACAGCATCACATAATATATAAGTATCAGAGTATCACAGTAACACAAAATGCATAATATATAAGTATATGAAACATTATAGTATCAATCTCGAGAATTTCCAAAATGGGGCAGATACCAGTCCCTCAAATACTGCGCATAAGCAGCGTTAATGTTATCAAGCTCCGCTATGGGTGCTGGGTGACTGGAACTCCCCGTCTGAGATACCGCCGCGATAGGTGCTGGGTGGCTGGAACTCCCCGTCTGAGATACCGCCGCGATAGGTGCTGGGTGACTGGAACTCCCCGCAGGTGGTATCTCTTCCTCCTTAACAGTAGTCGGCATCACTTCCTCCTTAACAGTAGGAGGCATAACTTCCTCCTTAACAGTAGGAGGTGTCGCTCTCTTGGGTGCCATCTGGTAAGATAGATGAAAACAAAGAATTAGCAAATTGACTATGTAGCAGTATAGATCATTCTAAAGTAGATTATAAAGCTTTATGTATCATTCTAAAGTAAGATAGATGAAAACAAAGAATTAGCTATTGGAACGGAAGCATAATTTAATTAAATAGCACACCAATTAATATTAAATCACTAAAAATAAAATAACTATACAAAATGACAAAATTATCCTCATCTAAAAATGTGGGGGTGACACTAACCAATACACCCACTGACACTGCATTACCCAACTTACACTAATTACTTAACTTTCAACTGAACATCGCATCATCCAGGCCCCCCCCCCTTTAGTCACTTCATAGTTCAATATTACCACCACATACATGCTATCAAGATACACACCCTCAAACTTTCTCACTTGTCATTTACTACTGCCACTGCTAACATTTTTGTTAAAATTTCATCACTGAACTTCTGCTCTTCTAATTATCAGATTGCACAGAGCACCATGTATGTGCTTGAGCAACTGACCTTCACTCCCTCCCCAGGCTCATTTCTCCATGCTTGTACAACCTGTGTATAATCCATACTCAAACACGATATTACATTCATACACTCACACACCCACAGGCACAAGTATCTCATCATCCTTACAACACTTAAGTCACTGCTATTGAGCAGTGACTCTCCTCCCCTTAGTACAACTCGAGCACCAATTGGCTCCCTCACACAGATACAACAGCAGTACCAACTACCAATACTTCCCCTATCTCTTGCGGTGTTGCTCTCTCTCTAGCAGTGCAACATAAGTTGCAGCTGTTACTGATACTTCATAGCCCGACCACAGCACAGTGCTGCCCAACCCTGTTGTGTAAGCACCAAATGATGTGTACTGATATGTGCATATCACTCTACACTGCTATCACAGCTTCTATAAGCTAACCAACACACCACTTATTCCCCCACTGCCACATACACACCATTAGTCACACAGGCACCTCATTAGTTAAGGGACACACACACACAACCACGAAAATACACACACACACACACTCACACACACACACACACACATATATATATATATATATATGACATCTACACAAATACATATATCATAGCCTCCAATATAACACACACACTAGCATTTAAACAAACACTTAAAGTGTATAACTAGAAAATTATGATACACATCCATTGAGAAGCCCAAAATCCTAAAGCCCCTTAAAAATCAACAACAAAAAGTAACCTAAAAAAACACTTACAAGCAAAGCAAACCCTAACCCTAATCCTAACCCCAGGTCAAAAAACCTAACCCTATCCCTAACCCTAACCCTAACCCCAACCCTAAACCTAACCCCTGCGTCTGTGTCTGTGTGTCGTGTGTGTGTCGTATTTGTGTGTGTGTCGTCTATGTGTGTCGTGTGTGTGTGTGTGTCGTGTGTGTCTGTGTGCGTGTGTCGTGTCTGTGTGCGTGTGTCGTGTCTGTCAAGTGTCTTGTGTCACATGAGAGAGAGAGAGAGAGAGAGAGAGAGATTACCTAGAGCTCGAGGAGGAGGCGGGGGAAGCCGGAGTAGACGCAGCCGTGGAAATCCGGTCGCCGGAGAGGGGGGGGGGCGGGGGAATTCGAAAGGTTTCGAAATTTTCGACGAAATTTTCGACAGACGGAGAAAAGAAAACCGAGCCCTAATTAAACAAAAATTAGCGACGTTTAGCGACGTCACATAATTACGTCGCTAAAATTAAAATTAGCGACGCAAATGAAGTCGCTAAATACGTTGCTAAATTTTTTTGATATATACGTCGCTAATTACGACGCTAAACGTCGCTAAATCAGATATATTAGCGACGTTTAGCGACCTTAATTGAACTTATAGCGACTATCCTTTTAAAATCTTAATAAAAGTCGCTAAACGTCGCTAAATGTCGCCATTTAGCGACGTCTAGCGACGCGTTTTACAGAGTCGCTGATTTAGCGACGTTTTAACTAGACGTCGCTAAAATACGTCGCTAATACCGCTTATTCTGGTAGTGACGCCCAGCCTACGACGTAGAATCGGCGGTAGAACGATGTCTGGGTAATCTATCTAGCAATATAATGAACCACCAACAATAACAATATACTCAATCACAGAACTAAGATGGAAAATAGCACGAATTAGATAAAGAATAGAAAAGTCATATACAACTCCTGAGTCTAAAATAATACATCAATGAGTCTGAAAGAATACTAACAAATAAGCTGGAGACAAATCCAGTACAAGAAATACTAAGAAGGTACTAATCCCGGGTCATCTGTCTCAGTCGGGATAAGTCCCTCCTGATCCAGGGTCTCTGACTCTAAACCCACAACATCCTGAGGTCCATAATGTGTAGGGTATCAGTCCTCAGTGTCATCTGGAAAAATATATCTAGTCAGGAAAGGAGCATAGTACATCTCTAACAGCAGTTCTAATCAATGATAAAAACTATGTACCAGTAAATAGATGTGAATATACAAGATGCAACAATAGATAGAAGAGATACACAATAAGGAAATACTGGAATAAATACAATAATGAATAATATGTCAATGAACAAGAATACTAATGACTAAGTGAATGAGAACTAGCTTTAACATGTTATCGGCTTAGGAACTTGCACAGGAATAATGGCCTGGTTAGTCATACGTGCGGTGTATGACCAACACTCACAGGAAAACAATAATTGCACAGGAAGTTATGATCGCATATCTACACTAAATACTCTCCACTCCCGACTGGTATAATAGATCCAACCATGGTATGCTATGGCACGGGATTCTCTAGAAAGGTAGCAAATCTCCCAGAGAATCAGTGTTTGTACATGCACAAGATAATCAATGAAACAAGACTTGCACAAGATACACCATATACAAGGAATAACATCTCATGACGAGATCTGGATATACCAATCCGTGTAACCATCGTGTTAAGAAATATGGATATCTATACTATATACAATGAACATAGAGGATATCATAAATGAGAAACTATCAGAGAATATACTCGCCTAAAGTCCAATGAATAGTCTCACAGATGTCTGATACGGTGCCACGAAGACCTAGATAGGGAATACAACATCAATACAAGATTTCAGAATGAAAATAAGTTTAAACTAGTCAACTTCTAGGTCAACACATCATTTCTAAGTCAAAAAGTCAAACTATGGTCAACTATAGTCCAACTATTTATTTCTAGGTTGCATAAGTTTAACACAAGGATATTGGATTCAAACACTAGAGTCTGGTCCATAAAGCTACATCTAGGATACTAAGATACTGTATCTTAAGATACGCAAACCACAATATAAAATAGTCACATATGCACATATCAAACAATATTAAATATAAAAATCTTAAATACAAATGCTAAAGGGACACCTTGGTTTTGAACCAACTTGGTATCGCAACACTTACCTCTATCTTGATGCCCAAATCCAATACCTTGGTTATCCTCACATACCTTGATACTTACCTTGGTATCCAAAGGTAATTGCTATATCTAGTATTTCTAACTACCCTTTAGCTATGTATGTATGTATGTATGTATGTATGTATTGATCCAAAATAACTACTAGTATGTACTAATAGAAATAAAAATACTAACTACCAACTAAATACTAACTACTAATACATACATATATATTACTAACTAGCAAAATACCTAGATAAATAATAATTAGATATCAAGTAACTAATTATCAACTAATTATTAACCAAAACTGTTAACTATCAAACTAAATAGACTACTAGTTAACTAACTAACTAATAACTAATAACAAAACCACTAGTCAGGACTTACCTACTGATACATGCTCTGATACCCTGTTGTTGCATGCTGATACTCATGTGGTTGCTGCTGTGTTTGCTGCCTATCTCGCAGTCTATTGTAGTACACTGATGTAGCTGCTACAACTATTCTGCTATGTTGCTGCTCAGTTGATGTTGGTAAGCTGCTGCTGCTCGGCTACTGACTGGCCGCTGCTGCTGCTCCTTCATATACTTGCAGCTGCTGCTGCTGTTACATTTACCTGCAGCTGCTGGTGCTCTTCCATTTACTTGCAGCTGCTGCTGCTCTTCCATTTACCTGCAGCTGCTGCTGCTCTTCCATTTCCATAGATCCCATCAATCTCTAACTATATGTAAATACCCTCTCTCACTATATATATACATATATATATATATATATATATATATATATATATATATATATATATATATATATATATATATATATATATATATATATATATATATATATATATATATAGGTATAGCTAATAGCTACATATACATAACACACCCTTACATGTATATATATATATATCCATATACAAACACCCATCTATACAATATCAAGTACTACCTACTCAATATACATATAACATATATGTACATATATATAACATACATATATATATTTTATAACTTGTACAAGTAGCTATTATACATTTATAAGTATCTCTACATACATATATGATACATAGGTATATAAGTATATGATACACTAATACATACATATATATATATATATATATATATATATATATATATATATATATATATATATATATATATATATATATATATATATATATATATATATATATATATATATATATATATATATACATACATACATAACAAAATATACATGAATACGTTCATTATCCATGACTAAGCGCAATAGAATTTAGATCTAGAAATGCATTATAAAAAGCACATGGAGTGAATCGCACCCGTATCCCACTAGATCTAGGATACGCTTGCGACACGAGTCCACCACCCAACCAAACGTACCCCGAAGGACACGAACATGTCTAATACAATATATATGAACAATATGAAGAGTCAAATATAGATCTATGTGTCCGTATCAAAATATGACATGCATAAAGTCCCGTGTCGGAGGAAAACCCTCCAAATCAACACGTATCACCAAATTGTTGGGATACGACCTATACGTAACCAATTATGGATATGATACTAGCCCCGAACACACAAGCACATGTCAAATTGATCTATAGGACCAATTGACACACATAATAAATGTCAATCTCGGAATTCCCCCAAAATTGATACAAAAAGTACCATAACTTTCACAATAGGCCTCCTATGAACACAAAACCAAATCCTATGGGTAGCCTATGCATATGGGTTAATTTCTCATGGTTAAATCTCATATTTATAATCCAATTTAAGGGAAAAACTGTATTTTATCTATTGGGAGATATATTCCCAATGAAATCTCCAAATGTGATAAAATTGGCCTCCAACTTATAGATCCTTACTCCTCTTTGTAGATAATTGCTTCCTCCTTCTAGATCCTTGCTCCACTAGTCTCCAATGGTGATTTGGGAAGGAATTGGGATAAAATTTGGTAGAGAAATGAAGTAAAAATGAAAGAATTTGGTTGAGGGAAATTCTAGATCTAGTTTTAAAATAAAAAAAGGAGAGAGAAATCAATTCCCCCCTCTTTAATAGGCCGACCCCCCTTTCCCCTTCCTCAAGCTACTATATAATTTCCAATATACCCCTTGGAGCCTCTCATGAAGAAATAATTAAGGAGAGAAGCTTCTAGTCTAATGGTTTAATTAATTTAATCCATCTCCTTAATAACGGGCTTTCCAAATGGGCTAAATTTTATCATTTAATACATGTTGGTCCATGAGTCTAAACAAAACTAGTTAGGTCCACTAACACAAGTCCAAAATAAATAACTAACATCTAACAATAATTAAATAATGCAATAAATAATTATTTACCATGCATAATATTTAATTAAATATAAAATTACTAAAATACCCTTTTCTAGAAAATATGGTAGTGACAAGTCTACCCTCCTTAAAATAATTTCGTCCTCGAAATTCAAAGACGAAAACTAACCCCAAAAAATAACAAAACATAACAATGAACAGAACTAAGGAACAAAACTAACTATGAAAGAACATAACATATTTAGGAAAGAACATACCTCAAGACACAAACAAATATGGATAATGCTCTCACATTTCATCCTCTCTTTCCTAGGTAGACTCCTTCGGAGAGTGATGCCTCCATGCGATGCACATCAAAGGAATAGTCTGGTTTCTCAGCACCTTCTCTCTTCGATCCAGAATCTCAACTGGCTGCTCTGGATAGCTAAGAGTAGGGCCCACATCTATCTCCGAGTGATCTAATACATGACTAGGATCTGCCACATATCATCTCAATTATGACACGTGAAACACGTTGTGCATTCCCTCCAATGCAGGTGGCAAGTCTAGCCTATAAGCAACTGCACCGACCCTCTCTAGAATAGTGAAAGGTCCGATGAATCGCGGACTAAGCTTTCCGCCTTCACCGAAGCGAATCGTGCCTCGTGTCGGAGAAATCCTCAGAAATACCAAACCACCCACCTAGAATAAAATACAACCTTAATAACTTAGTCTATAATAAACAACCAATAGCAAGCACAAATAAAATTTAAACTATACCTCGAACTCCAAAGGTCTCCGGTGGCTATCGGCCCAATGCCGCTGTCTGTCCTGCGCCATACGAAGTCTGTCTCTGATCAACTAAACCTTCTCTACTGCATCCACAACCATCTCTAGCCCAAGGAAAACTCTCTCTCCAATATCGTCCCATGACAAGGGAGTATGACACCTCCGACCGTACAGAGCTTCAAAAGGTGACATCTCTATACTAGCCTGGTAGATGTTGTTATAAGCAAACTCTACCAAATAGAGATGGTCCTCCCAAGAACCCCCAAAATCTAGTACACAAGTGGGCAACATATCCTCGAGAGTCTGAATAGTCCTCTCTGACTGCCCATCTGTCTGGGGATGATATGCAGTACTGAACTTGAGTTGAGTGCCCAAACTCTCCTGCAAACTCCTCCAGAAATGAGAAACGAAACGACTATCCCGATCCGAGACTATGCTGACAGGAACTCCAAGTATCCTAACAATCTGCCTCACGTACATCTCTGTCAGCTTCTCCGTAGACAAACCCACTTTAAAAAGCAAAAAGTGGGCTGACTTGGTCAACCTATCAACGATGACCCAAATTGCGTCTTTCCCTCATGGAGATCGTGGAAGTCTGGACACAAAATCTATAGTAATGTGCTCCCACTTCCACTCTAGAATGTGTAATGGCTGAAGTAAACCTCCTGGCCTCTGCCTCTCGGCTTTCACCTGCTGGCACACTAAGCATCTGGATACAAACTGTGCCACTTCCCTCTTCATGCCATACCACCACACACTCTCTCGCATATCCCGATACATCTTGTTAGCACCTGGATGCATAGAATACTGAGAGCGATGCGCTTTCTGCAATACCTCCTCACGCAGATCCCCACTTGTCACACATAACCTAACTCCATGCTTCAAATATCCATCCTCAGAAATGATGAAATCATCCTCCAATCCTGCTCTCACCTGAGCTCTGATACTCCTCAGAGATACATCCTCATACTATGCTGCTTTGATCCTGTCTATCAACTCTGAATGTATCTATAATCCCCACATCTGCATAGCACAACCAGGAACTATCACCTCAATGCCCAAGCTCTCCAAGTCCTCCAGCAAATATCGATCCTGCGTCAAGAACATAGCTACCGGATACCTACTCAAAGCATCGGCAACTATATTAGCTTTTCCAGGATGATACTACAAAGATATCAAAATCCTTCATCAGCTCCAACCACCGGTACTGCCTCATGTTCAACTCCTTCTGCGTGAAAATGTACTTCAAGCTTTTGTGATCTGTGAAGATCTCCATACGCTCTCCGTACAAATAATGTTTCCACAACTTTAGAGCGAAGATGACTGCTGCCAACTCTAAATCATGGGTATGATAGTTCTTTTCATGAGGACATAATTGCCTGGATGCATAAGCAATCACTTTCCTATTCTGCTGAAGAATACAACCCAAACATTTCCCAGATGCATCAGTATAAATAGTGAAACCTCCAGACCCTGATGACAATGTCAAAATAGGAGCAGACGTCAACCTCTTCTTCAATTCCTCAAAAGCAACATGGCAATCCTTCATCCAAACAAACTCTATATCCTTCCTGATGAGTCTGGTCATCGGCTCGACAATCCTCGAAAAATTCTGCACAAACTTCCTATAGTAGCCTGCCAATCCCAAGAAACTTCTGATCTCTGCTACCGAACTTGGGGTCTTCCAAGATTCTACTGCTGCAATCTTTTTCGGATCCACTGAAATACCATCACCAGTTACAACATGCCCCAAGAACTCCATCTTGTCCAGGAAGAACTCATACTTGGACAACTTACCATACAGCTTCTCCTTCCTCAGCACATCCAACACAATCCTCAAATGCTCCTCGTGCCCCTCCGGTGTCTTCGAGTATATGAGTATGCCGTCGATGAACACCACCACGAACTTGTCAAGGTACTAATGGAACACTTTGTTCATCAAGTTCATAAATACCGCTGGTGCATTAGTCAATCCAAACGGTATCACCATAAACTCGTACTGACCATACCGAGTTCTAAAAGCAGTCTTTGGTATGTCCACCGGCTTCACCTTCACCTGATGGTAGCCTGATCTCAAATCTATCTTAGAAAATACCTTGGCACCACTCAACTGATCGAATAGATCATCAATCTGTGGCAAAGGGTACTTATTCTTGATAGTAAGATTATTCAAAGTCCTATAATCAATGTACATGGGCACCGATCCATCCTTCTTCGGTACAAACAATACTGGGGCTCCCCACGGTGAAGAACTCGATCTGATAAACCCCTTATCCTGTAATTCGTCGACCTGCTTCTTCAGCTCGACCATCTCGCTTTTGTTTACTCTATAGACATGTTACAAAATTGGTTCTACACCTGGCACCAAGTCTATAGAGAATTCAACATCTCGATCTGGCAGCAATCCTGGTAATTCCTCAGGAAACACATCCAAGAACTCTGCTATCAATGGATGCGGCAACTCCTTGTCTTCCACCATAGCTCCACAAATAATGCCTTCTCCCTGCTCCGCAGCTCTTCTAGCAAACTCGAACTCTGGCTCTCTTGGCGGACCAAACAAAACTCTATCTCCTCTACAATCTATGCTAGCACGGTGCCTACTCAACCAATCCATCCCGAGTACAATATCGTAGCTTGAAAGTGGCATTACAAGTAGATACGTACTCAACTCCCAGCCTCCCAGAGTAACTCTTCGATCCTTGCAAATATTATTAACCAGGATAATGCCTCCCCCGGTCATGATCTTGCAAGTCCTAAGCAAAGACTCAGCTACCAAACCATGCTTCAGAGCAAAAGAAGCAGATACAAAACTATGGGAAGCACCACTATCAAAAAAAGCTAAAGCTGGAATGGAATCAATATGGCACATGATGTAAGACACTTAAGAAAAGAACAGATTAAGAGATTAAGTATCAATATTAAAGGAGAATAGTTGAATCAAAAGAATTTTCCTAGATGTGATTGAGTATTCTCAGCCTATATCCTATATCCTATCGCAGGCTTGCAGTAGTACAACTAAATCGTCGCACTACCACGATATCGCATAACTTGTGAAGCTAGACCTGCATGGGCCACCACTAAAAATGTGTCACGACCCGCACCCGATATAAGGTTGCAAGTCAGAAACAACACCCAGCCTACGCCACAGAATCGGCGGTAGAACGCTGTCTGGGTAATCTATCTAGCAATATAATGAACCAACAACAATAACATTATACTCAATCATAGAACTAAGATGGAAAATAGCATGAATCAGATAAATAATTAAAAAGTCGAATACACTCATGAGTCTAAAATAATACATCAATGGGTCTGAAAGAATACTAACAAATAAGCTGGAAAAATTCAGTACAAGAAATACTAAGAAGGTACTAATCCCGGGTCATCTGTCTCATTCGAGATAAGTCCCTCCTGAGCCAGGGTCTCTGACTCTAAACCTACAACATCCTGAGGTCCATAATGTGTAGGGTAACAGTCCTCAGTGTCATCGGAGAAAAATATATCCAGTCAGGAAAGGAGCAGTACATCTCTAACAGTAGTTCTAATCAATGATAAAAACTATGTAACAGTAAATAAATATGAATATACAAGATACAATAATAGATACAAGAGATACACAATAAGAAAATACTGGAATAAATATAATAATAAACATTATGTCAATGAACAAGAATACTAATGACTAAGTGAGTGAGCACTAGCTTTAACATGTGATCCGCTTTGGAACTTTTACAGGAATAATGGACTGGTTAGTCATACATGTGGTGTATGACCAACACTCATAGGAAAATAATACTTGCACCGGAAGGTATGATCACATATCTACACTAAATACTCCCCACCCCCGACTGGTATAATAGATCCAACGATGGTATGCTATGGTACAGGATTCTCTAGGAAGGTAGCAAATCTCGCCGAGAATCAGTATTTGTACATGCACAAGATAATCAATGAAATAAGACTTGCACAAGATACACCATATACAAGGAATAACATCTCATGACAAGATCTGGATATACCAATCCGTGTAACCATCATGTCAAGAAATATGGATATCTACACTTGATACAATGAACATAGAGAATATCATATATGAGAAACTATCAGAGAATGTACTCGTCTGAAGTCCAATAAATAGTCTCACAGATGTCTGATATGGTGCCACGAAGACCTAGATAGGGAATATAACATCAATAGAAGATTTTGGAATGAAAATAAGTTTAAACTAGTCAACTTCTAGGCCAACACATCATTTCTAAGTCAAAAAGTCAAACTATGGTCAAACTATGGTCAACTATGGTCCAACTATTTATTTCTAGGTTGCATAAGTCTAACACAAGGATATTGGGTTCAAACACTAGAGTCTAGGCCATAAAGCTACATCTAGGATACTAAGATACCATATCTTAAGATACGCAAACCACAATATAAAATAGTCACATATGAACATATCAAACAATATTAAATATAAAAAACCTAAATACAAATGCTAAAAGGACACCTTGGTTTTGAACCAACTTGGTATCGCAACACTGACCTCTATCTTGATGCCCAAACCCAATACCTTGGTTATCCTCATATACCTTGATACTTACCTTGGTATCCCAAGGTAATTACGATATCTAGTATTTCTAACTACCCTTCTAGCTATGTATGTATGTATGTATCGATCCAAAATAACTACCAGTATGTACTAATAGAAATATAAATACTAACTACCAACTAAACACTAACTACTAATACATATATATATATTACTAACTAGGAAAATAACTAGATAACTAATAATTAGATATCAAGTAACTAATTATCAATTAATTATTAACCAAAACTGTTAACTATCAAACTAAATAGACTACTAGTTAACTAACAAACTAATAACTAATAACAAAACTACTAGTCAGGACTTACCTACTGATACATGCTCTGATACCCTGTTGTTGCATGCTGATACTCATGCGATTGTTGCTGTGTTTGCTGCTTGTCTCGCAGTCTATTACAGTACACTGATGTAGCTGCTGCAGCCATTCTACTATGCTGCTGCTCAGTTGATGTTGGTAAGCTACTGCTGCTCGGCTACTAACTGGTCGGTGCTGCTGCTCCTTCATATACTTGCAACTGTTGCTGCTGTTCCATTTACCTGCTGCTACTGCTGTTCCATTTACTTGCAGCAGCTGCTGCTCTTCCATTTTCCTGCAGCTGCTTCTGCTCTTCCATTTACCTGCAGCTGCTGCTGCTCTTCCATTTACCTGCAGCTGCTGCTGCTCTTCCATTTACGTGCAGCTGCTGCTGCTGTTCCATTTACTTGTAGCTGTTGTTGCTCTTCCAGGTGCTCGAACCCCTCCCCATCACACAACCAAAAACCACACATATATGTACCCATAGATCCCATAAATCTCTAACTATATGTATATACTCTCTCTCTCACTATATATATATATATATATATATATATATATATATATATATAACATATAAGTATACCTAATACCTAATAGCTACACTCATACATATATACGTGAAGTTTATATTAAAATATTGTCTTGTCTCCCCTGCGAGGAATATCATGTCTAGGATGGATTCTCCGGAATGCCACACCGGAAATCCTAAAGAAAATGTTAAGGATTAACTAGCATGAATAACTAGATCACTGAGAGGGAAGAATCACTAGGTTGCATGCAGTCCAGTTGTCTAGCCACCTTGCTTCCTGGACTTGTTGCTCGTCGTCGTACGGGACAATTTCCAGTTCACCGTCGTGTAGGGCATTATGTCTGTGTAGACGATTATTAGGCTCACCATCATGTGGTGCCACTACTTAGGGCACAGGCTTTGAGGCTGGGCAGTCCACTATATTTATTAGCTTAGTTATGGCTGGGCTCAACTTGGATAGTCTGCATGGCATGCGACCAATATAAATTTTCTCAAGATTGCATTTATTAGTAATTAGGTCTTGTGATAACCCAAGTTAGCTAATGATAACAAGCCGTAGACATTGCTTGACCATGCTTGATTGATTGTTACTATTGCTTGCCTAGTGTCTTTTCTTTTCTCGCATGGTTAAGTTCCGAAAAGTAATGAGAGACTAGGTTCGACTCGGAAAAAGAATCATAATCCTGGTCCTTGTTTGATTTAAGGGTTATGGTTCCTTTTCTGAGTTATTCCCGTATCTTCTTGTTGCTCGCCGACTTATCTTTTCATTTTCATGATTATTGACACATACGTGTTTACTTTTCACTGGTTATTGTCATTTACATGTTTATTGTTTTTACCTTTTTGTGATCCGTGCATGCCACCTTTATTGGTCATGACGTGTACGTGTTTACATGCACAATGTTTTCACATCAGCAGTTTATTTCTATGTTTCACAGTATTTTCATATCAACAATTATTTTTATGTTTTATGGCACTTTTATATGCTGGTGGTTATATGTTGCTTAGTATATTGTAGTTGTATTGCATGTTGGTTTTAGTTCATAGTTTTTGAAATCATTTATGGTACTTGCTATTTGGGGTCTGACCCCCACTGGTTTTGTTTGGCCAGATCCAGTAGCGGAGACAGAGGATCTTCCATTTATTTCCGAGGATGGTGACCACATAGAGCACCAGACCTATTGAGTGGGTCTCTATTTTGTTCTCCCACTTATTGTACATATTTTTGGTGTGGCATTTAGCCCCGAGCACCTATTAGCTCATATTTTGTACCTGATACATCGCCTACTGGGCCTGATATTACTAGCATATTCTAGACCATGGCTAGAGCTGATCATGTATGACTAATACTCTTGATTGTTCTTTATTTTGTATTACTAGCTTCGTGATCATATATGTATATTTGGTTTTGGACACTTTACTATCTTGCTTCTGATGATCATATATCTTGTATATTGTGGATTCCTGCTTTAATTGAGACACTAGGATTATTTGACCTAGGATTGATTGATGGTTTGTGTCACGTCCCAGTCCCAAAATATGTAGGACTAGGAATACTAACATGCCAGCTACGCATTCGACCAGACTCTGGTCCGACTCAAAAATATATAAGCTATATAGCATGGTCAGTATCTACATAAAACAATAAATATATCTATGTCTCAATCCACAATAAACAAAATAAATCAACAGTGAGCTACATGTGCTAAAGTTGGACGTCCAGTAACACACAAACTTGAATAGACTAGAGAAAGAAATATGAGTCTATAAAAACTAGGCTATATCAGTAGATGAATCAACAATATGAATAAATAAACGTACATATCTCCAGAAAAAATAATATAAGTACCTGATATCAATGACTGTATAACAAAGTAACACACATTAGCAACTCCCGGCAGACTCCACAACGATCTATACTGCAAAACGGGAAAGGGACCAGGTCCTCAGAGGGACGTAACAAAGTACAAGAAACAACATGCCAATGTAACAATAAAATAATAAGCAATGTGCTCAAGGGTAACTATCATAACTATCCAAGTGAATGCAAGTGAGAACATACTCGTCCGCTAAACCATCTGGGCTTGTAGGTCTGCATAGACACAATAGTAGCTAGTAGTAATAGTAACAAGTAGTAGTAGTAGTAGTAGGTGCATACAGGCCCCGTCAAGGTACCTGCAACACTATAGGGCCCAAAGCGCAAGCATCGGTAGCAAGTATTGTGTGGTAGCCCAGCGGTATGGTAGGTTCTCCCCAGTTCGCATGTATCTCACTTCTCATGTCCATAATACGCAAGATAAATCACTAACTATGTCGCGAGTCAATGTGTAGATAAACTCATGTCAACTATCTTAAATCATGGATCCTAAATCCTTACACAGAAGTCAGAAACCTCAAATATCTCAAGTAAGGCTTCTGTACATGCAAGTCGTGTCCAGTGTCCTAAGGTATATCGTGCAAGAATTAGCACGAACAAAGGAATATGATAACAATGCAATCTAACGATACCCGATTCTGCGTACGGAAGTCGGCACCCGAATACACTTCGGACGCTAAGTATCGCAACAGTCCAAGGGTCACAATAACATATATGCAAAGAACTAGAAATATAATATCAAAAGCTAGTAATAGCAATAAACAGAGAATACTGTAACAAAGGCAAGGTACACTTGCCTGGAACTCCAAGCTGATAATATAAAGAACCTGCTTTCGAATCCACGCTCGTGCGATCTCAAGAGCCTAAATATATAATATTATAAAATCAATCACTATGACACGGTTTACTAAGCATGCACAAGAGTAGAACTACTCTACGTCATTAATCATTAGACAATTATGGTCTAAATTAATCAAGGGTACAACTTACACAATGACATCAGTTATTTAGAGTCTAAAATAATTAGGGGTTCTAACTAAGTAGGTTTGCTAAAGTTCACTAGTCAAGGACCAAGAAAGTGTGTAAATACCAAGCCTACTAGTCACATAACATCATCAAGTCCTCTAAATGTACAACTTCTTATATAACATAAATATGGTTATAACGAAGGTTCATGTAGGTACTATGTGTTCTCATACTAGGTTTTCATATACAACATATCATCAACCTTGGTATTCACTAAGTGTTAAACTATGTTAACGAACCTAGGGTTAGTTTTGTCTATTAAAACATGCACATGAGCATTAACAATAGGTCATATTAGGGTCATCACAAACAATCACATACTCTATTCCTCAATTATATTCATTCATCCAACTATATACAGTTCACTTTTTACTACAAAATATCAAGTATACATAAAGAAGTCAAATCTGAATTTATAATAAGATCATGGCATATACCTCATTCCCAACTTGAATTTTTCATGAAACATGTGTGCAAACACTACTACAACTAGTGAACAACCCTAGAATGGCATCTTCTATATTCTAACATAGTGTTTATAAACACTAAAACTAGCTAGCACAAAACCTAGGCAAAGTGCACTACTAGTTGCACAATATTTAGTCATGTCTCAACCATGCATTTATTTATATATAACACCCTAAACAAAACTTATATATTCTAAAATTTAGTAAAAATTGGAGTAAAAATTATATTTTGTAAGTAGTTTCTTGGGTTTTAGATCATGGCAAAGTGAATAGGACAACAAGTGCATAAATAACATTCAAGTCTAGACATGAGAAGTAGTAAGTGTTCTTAGTGTAATATCATAAAAATATGAATAGAAAGTTGATAAAATTTAAGATGGATGTTAATTAAATGTATAGAGGGTTGAGTAGGTGTAGTTTGAGATCTTACCAAGGTAAAATGGGAAGACAAAAGAGGACTGTGCACTGCTTGCACAAATCTATCCATATTTGGATACTTCGGCTCGTAGCTGCTGTTCGGGACTTCAAAATATTTCTCTAAGTATTGTGGGGCCTAGATAGATTAGGGGAGAGGTAGAGGATGAGGATAGGGTATTTGTTGAAGGGGTTTTGGTTCTGAAAGTGGAGGAACAAGGTGTTGAAGTGATGTTATTGCTGGTAGGTTCAACAGGGTGCCTTCGGTTTATAGGGGGTATTTAGGGGAGTTGTGGGATGATTTATGTACTGAGTTGTTAAGGAAACTTGTTAAAGAGAGGTAGGGGAAGAATATTTGGTTGCTTTGGTGGTGTTTTGGAGGCTATGGAGGTGGTGGAGTGGACTGATAAGAGGATACACTGAATTTGGATTCAGCTTGGACACCTCTGATGGAGAGCTATTTTTTGGAACTTAGATTGAGTTTTGATGGAAGGTTTATAAAGAGAAAGTAAAAAAGGACAGGGAGAAGAAGAAGCATACAAAATTTGAGAAAAATATATTTACTGTGGAGGGACATAGGTCCGGATTGGTGGGGGTGCTTCTGAATTCGGATTCAACCTGGGTAGGCTTGGATAGATAGAGGTGTGGAGGGAGATGGAGAAAGAATTTGGAGATGTTTTATGAATAGAAAATTTGAGGAAGAGATTTAGGAAGAAATGTTCTTCAGGGGGTTTGAATGGGGGAGGTGAAGAGAGGGGGGTTATGGATAGCCTAGTGGGAATGAGAAGAATTTGGGGTTACAACTTTTGCTAGTGGAGGGGGGGGAAGAGTTTGGAGGGTTACATAGTCACGACCCGCACCCGGTATAGGGGCACGAGAGCGTGGGTACGTCCAGCCTACGCCGCAGTATCGACGGTAGAACGCTGTCTAGGTCACAATAATACTATATAACTAAACACCTGTCAATGATATCCATCTCCATAAGGAGGTCAAAATATATCTCACAATAATCTCACAATGTAACTCAATCACAACAACTATAAGGCATGATGAAGATAAAGGAAATGACATAGTTAAACACCATGTCTCAAATATAAAGATAACTCGTAGTCTAGCTGTCCAACATAAGTCTCCAATTAAACTTAACATAAGTCTAAACATAAACTGAAATAACCTCCATAAGTCTCAAGCATAAATAAATACTATCTAGATAGCTGTAGGCAATGCCTCATCTAGAAGCATGGTCTCCTCTAGGATCTCTGGTACATAGTCTGCATCTATACCTGGTCCGTAGTGCGTGGTACAGAAATCCTCGAGATTCTCTGGAAAAAATATCCAATCAGGATTGGAACAAAAATACACCTCCAACAGCAGTTCCACATATATTGACAAAAACTATAATACAGTGTAAAGAAATACAAGACATAATGAAATACTGGCAATGAGAAATACTGGAATAAAGTACTGGAACATCATCATCAATATGCATCTGACAAGGAATAGAACTACAAGTGTACGCAAGTACAAAGAACTGGTATGTAAGTGTGTATAAGAATAACTACTAGAATATGTGGAAAAATAAGATCAATCTATCAAGATACATGTCAAGAAATCATCTATCTAAGTGTGTGAAACATCAGTATATCATATGATCGGCTTGGGACTATATGACTCATTATATTGATTAGCGATCATCCCCAACAAGTCAGGCTAACCAGATGTAACAACGATGAGGCATGTAAGGGTAAGGCTGCACCGACGTGAAATGTGGGTAAGCTAATGCTGCATGTAAAGTTTGGGTATGATCACATAAACTACTAATACTTCCCCGTTTCCCCTTCTAGCACGATGGATTCCAATCACGACTCCTCGTGACAGGTCTCAATGATGCCAACTCGTATAAAAAACAGTATCAGAATCATGTACGCTATACAACAAAAATTATAGAGATAATCAACATAATGGAAACTGTCAGAGAATATACTCGCCTGGGGTCCTTAGCTGGCAATACCAATGTCCGGTTTCCAAGGTATTGTCTGAATGATCCAACAGTCCTATAGATATATCATAAACACAATACTGCATCAGACATTTCACTAATACACAATCAAACACCATGATCTCACAGACTACGCTAGGGGGGTCACGTCTGTAGTTGTTGTGCATGACAGACAGTCGATGATACGGGTCTTGCCAGTACGTCGGTGTACATATGGCAGTCTGCTAACATACTACATGGTCACAGGTCAATGTAACTACGGGGTATCCGTGGTCACATTCAAGACATCTAGTGCATATATTACATAGTACATACTATGGCTAACGTATCTCATGGTACTAATTAATTACACAATTAATAGGTATTCATATGTTTATACTTAATTCAATTCATACGATGCACATTTCTATATACGTATGTATTATGCTGATTGAGAATTATACGGTTCGTATGTATATATATAAGTATTCATTAGTTACCATTATAATATATATATATATTATACGGATATACCAACAAAGCTTATACCATGTGTATACATAATAACGTATATACATACTAGGGATACCTAATATATATATGTATGTACGTATATATCTTAGTCGAGCATAATATCTACGTACCTATATGTGCGCAAACATGTATATACAGGCGTATACCGATATCTACACATACTAACGCATGATATACGTAGGTGTACATATTCGAGATTAGGTTTATGTCGAACCTGCGCGCGTGGACAGGGTAGAGGCGACGAGGCAGGGCTGATTGTCGCGGGGTGGTGCACAGTCGGGATGGCGAGTTCTGGGTGCAGCGGTGCAGACGTTCAGTCCGGCGGAATCAAGCTCCAGGCGTCGGGTGGCCGAGCAGTGGGTCGAGTCGCTGCTGCTCCGGTCGACAGCAGTCGGCGCTCGGTGCTTCAGTCGGATGGGTCTGATTTAGCCCGCGGGAAGCGAGTCGGCGGACGAGCAGGATGCTCCGGCCGACGCTTGACGGGTTGGACAGGGAAGAGCGGCGGGATCTCAGCCGCTACTCTGGTGGGTCTCCGGCTCAGGCGAACACAGCGGATCTCAGCGGCTCAGGTACAGCGGGTTCTCCAACTTTGGTTGGTCATCGTCGAGTTGCAGGGCTACGGCTTGAGCAGCGGTGCAGGCGAATGTGGTCGGGATGAGGCGGATGGGAAGAAGGAAAGGAAAAGATGAATAGTGCGGTGGTATTAGAATTCGGCTGTGAGTTTATTTTGGTTGAAGGGAAAATCTAAAGAAAGAAAAAGGAATATTTATATATGTGATGTTGGATTTTGACCTAGAATCTATTGACTTGGTCAACACTAGGAAAAGGCCTTGGCTTGCTATGGAGATATTCCAATAGGCTAGGGTTCGAATTAAACTACGAGAATTGTACTGGTCTAAGGGTTTGGAGGCCATGGTTTCAAGGAGTTGATGTTAAATTACACATCCCAAAATTTATGGAAAATATAATGAAGAGAGAAAAATGGGTTTAATGAATTTACGAAAATTTGCATGAAATAGGTTTATTGTTTGCTTAATTAAAATTAAATGCAAGGATATGTTCTACAATTATATAGAAGTACAAAGGGCTGAATTTACGTAGGACACAAGCATCGATTAACGGTCTGGCGTGTCTAGGACAAGGGTACGAATCTGATGGAAGACAAAACTAGTGTAGCATCCTAGTTATCGAATAGCGATAAAGTGCAACAATCAATTAAGGTTACTGTAAATTAAATAAAATTGATTACCATGCAATCATTTACTCATTAATTACGAAAAGACAAAAATATCCTTAATCTAAAAAGTGGGGGTGACAAGTCTACCCTCCTTAAAGAATTTTGTCCTCAAAATTTAAAATAACTATCACAAGAACAAGCAAACAATTAATGAATTATACCTCAAGTCTCGAAGAAATATGGATACCGCTCACGCATTTCGTCCTCTCTCTCCCAAGTTGATTCTCCTGGAGAGTGATTTCTCCATGCAACACGAACCAAGGGAATAGTCTGGTTCCGTAATATTTTCTCTCTACGATCCAAGATCTCCACCGGTTGTTCAGGATAGCTGAGCGTCGATCCAACTTCGATCTCCTAGTGATCTAATACGTGACTAGGATCTGCCACGTACCGTCTCAGCTGCGATACGTGAAACACGTTATGTACTCCATCTAGAACAGGCGGCAAGTCTAGTCTATAGGCCACTGCACCGACCCTTGCAAGAACACTGAAGGGCCCGATGTATCGTGGACTAAGCTTTCCTCCTCTACCGAAACGAATCGTGCCCCGCGTCGGAGAAATCCGTGGAACACCAAATCGCCAACCTAGAACAACGATCTTAACATGCAACCTAAACAAAGCAATCACAAACCAAACAAAACAAATCAAAACAATACCTGAAACTCTAGGGGTCTACGG
Source organism: Iris macrosiphon (assembly GCA_036927795.1). Taxonomy (NCBI): domain Eukaryota; kingdom Viridiplantae; phylum Streptophyta; class Magnoliopsida; order Asparagales; family Iridaceae; genus Iris; species Iris macrosiphon. Next base: position 57,541,846 of record JAYESA010000009.1, read on the forward strand.
TGACTATCTGCCCAATGCCGCTGTCTATCCTGCGCCACTCGCAGTCTGTCTCTGATAAGTTTTACCTTTTCTGCTGCATCCATGACCATTTCTGGTCCTAACAAGGCTCTTTCTCCAACATCATCCCAAGATAAAGGGGTACGACACTTCCGTCCATATAAAGCCTCGAATGGTGACATCTCAATGCTGGCCTGGTAGCTGTTGTTGTAAGCAAACTCTACTAAGTGTAGATGATCCTCCCAAGAACCTCCGAGATCCAATACGCAAGTGCGTAACATATCTTCAAGAGTGTGAATAGTCCTTTCAGACTGCCCGTCTGTCTGAGGGTGATATGCGGTACTGAACTTGAGCTGAGTGCCCAAGCTAGACTGCAGGCTCCTCCAGAAATGGAAAGTGAAACGACTATCCCGATCTGAGACAATACTCACCGGAACTCCATGTAATCTGACAATCTGCTGTACGTACATCTCTGCTAGCTTCTCCGTCGAAGTACCCACTTTAAAAGGCAAAAAGTGGGCTGATTTGGTCAACCTATCCACGATGACCCAAATTGCGTCTTTTCCTCCTGGAGAACGAGGAAGTCCCAAAACGAAGTCCATAGTCACGTGCTTCCACTTCCATTCTGGAATGGATAAAGGTTGAAGCAATCCCCCGGCCTCTGTCGATCTGCTTTCACCTGTTGGCATACTAAACATCGGGATACGAAGCATGCTACTTCGCACTTTATACCATACCACCATACATGCTTCCTCAAATCTCGATACACCTTGTTGGCTCCGGGATGCATCGAGTACTGAGAGCGGTGTGCCTCCTGTAAAACTTCTTTCCGTAGCTCTCCACTTGGCACACACATCCTCGTGCCATGTCGTAAGGATCCATCACCCGCAATAGTGAAATCGTCTATCAATCATGCCTGAACTTGTGCCCTAATATTCCTTAGAGTCTCATCATCGTACTGCGCAGCTCTAATTCTGTCTATCAGCTCTGATTGAATCTGCAGTCCCCACATCTGAATCTCAGCTCTTGGAACTAATACCTCAATTTCCAAGCTCTCAAGATCAGCTAATAAGTGTCTATCCAAAGTCAAGCACATAGCCATTGGGTACCTGCTCAAGGCATCCGCGACTACGTTGGCTTTTCCTGGATGATACTGTAATGAGATATCAAAGTCTTTCATCAATTCTAACCACCTTTTCTGTCTCATATTCAGCTCCTTCTGTGTAAACACGTACTTTAAGCTCTTGTGGTCTGTGAAGATTTTCACACGCTCTCCGTACAGATAGTGCTTCCATAGCTTTAGGGCAAAGATAATTGTCGCTAACTCCAGATCGTGAGTGGGGTAGTTCTTTTCATGAGGGCGTAATTGTCTTAAGCATAGGCAATTACTTTCCTGTGTTGTTGAAGAACGCATCCCAACCCTTTTCCTGAAGCATCACTATAGATAGTGAATCCACTTGTCCCTAAGGGCAATGTCAGAACTGGCACTGTCATCAATCTCCTCTTCAGCTCATCGAATGTGGCTTGACATTCTTCTGTCCAGACAAATTCCACATCCTTCTTGGTCAGCCTAGTCATTGGCTCTGCAATCTTGGAGAAGTCTTGTACAAATCTTCTGTAGTATCCTGCTAGTCCGAGAAAGCTCCTGATTTCAGCTACCGTATCGGGGGTAGCCCATGACTTCACTGTCTCTATCTTCTTTGGGTTAACTGAAATTCCGTCACCCGTTACCATATGTCCAAGAAATTTAACCTTTTCAAGAAAGAACTCACACTTTGAAAGCTTCCCGTATAATTTCTCTCTCCTGAGTGTTTCTAAGACTATTCTCAAGTGCTCTTCATGCTCATTTGAAATTACATAAAAAAGATTTTTTATCGCAAAGAGGTCTACGAATAATTCTGGGAAAACGTCAACGGCTGCTGAATTATTTGTCAAAGAAAAATAGAGTACGCTATAAGAAATTAATCGATCCTTCTGGGGTTTTTGAATATACTAGAATGTCATCAATAAATACTACTACGAACTTGTCAAGGTACTGGTGGAACACCTTGTTCATCAAGTTCATAAATACTGCTGGTGCATTGGTTAAACCAAACGGCATTACTGTAAATTCAAACTGCCCATATCTGGTTCGAAAGGCGATCTTCGGTATGTCTTCTTTCTTCACTTTCACCTGGTGATAGCCGGACCTCAAGTCTATTTTTGAAAACACCTTCGCTCCATTCAATTGATCGAAAAGATCATCTATCCTCGGCAGCGGGTATTTGTTTTTTATAGTGAGGTTATTCAAAGCTCTATAATCGATACACATACGTACCGTGCCATCCTTTTTTGGTACAAATAATACCGGTGCTCCCCATGGCGATGAACTGGATCTAATAAAACCTTTGTCTTGCAGCTCCTCAACTTGTTTCTTTAGTTCTACCAACTCGTTGTTGTTAACTCTATAGACATGTTGTGAAATAGGCTCTGCTCCTGGTATCAAGTCTATAGAGAACTCAACATCTCTGTCTGGCGGCAAACCTGGCAACTCCTCTGGAAATACATCCAGGAACTCCGTTATAAGTGGATGCGGTAACTCTTCTTCTTCCACCCTGGCTCCGCAAAAAGTGCCTCTGCTCCGCTCCTCTGCTCCTCTGGCAATCTCAAACTCTGGCTCTCCTGGTGGTCAAAATACTACTCTACCTCCGTGGCAATCTATAGAAGCATGGTGTTTACTTAACCAGTCCATTTCGAGTACAATATCGTATTCCGGAAGTGGCATGACGAGTAAACTCACGCTCAACTCTCGTCTTTCCAATGACACTCTCCGATTCTTGCAACAATCACAGACTAGGATAATGCCTCCTCCTGTCGTGATCTTGCAAGTCCTATCTAATGGTTCCGTTTCTAAATGATGCTTAAGGGCATAAGATACATATACGAAACTATGGAAAATGCCAGAATCAAATAATGCAAGTGTTGGAATAGAATTGAGTAAAATTGAACCTGAAATCACGTCTCCAGTTGGCTCAGCCTCCTCAGTGGTCATGGCGTAAGCTCGTCCTTGTGGTGCTCCTCTCTGTTGCTGCTGCTGCTAAGCAAACCTCTCCTGCTGCGATGGAAGTGGAGGTCCTCTCTGCTGGCCTCCTGGTATAATAGGTGCTCTGGTTGGTCCTCTCTGAGCGGCTCCTCCTCCTTGGCGAGTCTGAATAGTTGGGCAGTCCCTCAGCTGGTGTGCTGCTGATCCACACGATAAGCAAGTGCCCAACCTTTTTTTGCAGATGTCTCTTGTATGTCCCATCTTTCCACAATACGAACATGGGGCAACGAGTTGATTATGTCTTTGTGGTTGCTGTTGTTGAGCATGTCCTCGAACTGGTGCCTGTTGCTGGTGTTGTTGCTGCTGGTGTTGTTGCTGGTATGGCCTATGTTGTTGTTGAAAGTGTAGGCGCTTGGCTGGTCCTGTGTTACCTCCTGTTGCTCCGGATGTATCGCGTCCTCTCTTGGGCCTGAGGTCCAAGTCATCTTCGACAATCTGGGCATCCATCAGAATACTCTCAAATGTAACAGTACGTCGTCCCAAAGTACGAGACTTGATCTCCCTATTCAATCCCTTCCTGAACTTTCGAGATCTGTCTCCTGGGTCTCGAACCATCGATGGTGCAAATCGACTCAATCGACAAAACTCTGCAGCATATTCGTCGACTGACATGCCTCCTTGGACTAAGTCATGGAACTGACTTTCTAATGCTCCCAAGGCTATGTCAGGAAAGAATTTCTCTTTGAAGAGTTCCTTAAAGTCCTCCCAAGTGAGTCCTTCAGCGGCGAGTCTCGGCTCTGTACGATACCACATCAGTGCGATATCAAACATCTGGCTGCCAGCGGCCTCTATCTGAAGAATCTCTGGAATCTGTGATAAGCGCAGATTCCTTTCTATGTCTTCTAACCATTCGTCAGCATATAGTATTCCTTCTGTGCCTTTGAACTCTCGAGGCATCATCCTCTTAAAGTCCACTATGGTACGGGCCTCTGTTGTTGTTGACCTTGATGTTGCGGTTGTCGTGCTACCCTCTCCACAGCTTGGAGAGTTACCTGATGAGCATTCTCCATGCTCTCTCTCATCAGTTTGGTCTGCGCCTGGTGTGCTTCTGCTTGCATTCTCTAAGCCTCAGCTTGAACACGCTGAGCCTCTGCTGTTACTCTCTGGGCCTCTAGCATGCCCTGCATCAGTGCGAACATCTGTTCCCCGTCAGCGGACACTCCTCCAAAAATTGGTGTCGGTGGTGGTGGAAGGTTGCCTGTCATAGCTGGGGCAATCCTCTATATAGGTGGAGGAAGAATCCCGTTAGTTGCAGACACTCCCACACGAACAGGAGATGTAGGAGGATCTCCAGGTATCTGTTTGTCAGGTTGAGAGGTGGCAGTCCTCTCTGAATTGGCTGCTCCCATTCTCATAGATCTAGTATTCGGCGACATCCTGAATATAGATCAAAGAATCAATTAAGGTGATAGATATGATATTATCAAGGAAGGACACTAAAGTGCTAAAGGAAGCAATCCATTAGAATAGCAATATGAAGTTCAGAATTTCCTAGTGTGATTGAGCATATTCTCATCCTAGATCCTATTTTCTATATCATAGCACAGGCTCGCAGCAGTACAACTAAGTTGTCGCACTACCATGATATTGTATAACTTGCGAAACTAAACCTGCATGGGCCACCACTAAAAACGTGTTACGACCCGCACCCGGTATAGGGGCACGAGAGTGTGGGTACGTCCAGCCTACGCCGCAGCATCGGCGGTAGAGCGCTGTCTAGGTCACAGTAATACTATATAACTAAACACCTGTCAATGATATCCATCTCCATAAGGAGGTCGATATACATCTCACAATAATCTCACAATGTAACTCAATCACAACAACTATAAGACATGATGAAGATAAAGGAAATAACATAGTTAAACACTATGTCTCAAACATAAAGATAACTCGCAGTCTAGCTGTCCAACATAAGTCTCCAATTAAACTTAACATAAGTCTAAACATAAACTGAAATAACCTCCATAAGTCTCAAGCATAAATAAATACTATCTAGATAGCTGTAGACAATGCCTCATCTAGAAGCATGGTCTCCTCTAGGATCTCTGGTACATAGTCTGCATCTATACCTGGTCCGTAGTGCATGGTACAGAAATCTTCGAGATTCTCTGGAAAAAATATCCAGTCAGGATTGGAACGAAAATACACCTCCAACAGCAGTTCCACATATATTGACAAAAACTATAATACAGTGTAAAAAAATATAAGACAGAATGAAATACTGGCAATGAGAAATACTGAAATAAAGTACTGGAACATCATCATCAATATGCATCTGACAAGGAATAGAACTACAAGTGTACGCAAGTACAAAGAACTGGTATATAAGTGTGTATAAGAACAACTACTAGAACATGTGAAAAAATAAGATCAATCTATCAAGATACATGTCAAGAAATCATCTATCTAAGTGTGTAAAACATCAGTATATCATGTGATCGACTTGGGACTATATGACTCATTACATTGATTAGCGATCATCCCCAACAAGTCAGGCTAACCAGATGTAACAACGATGAGGCATGTAAGGGTAAGGCTGCACCGACGTGAAATGTGGGTGAGCTAATGCTGCATGTAAAGTTTGGGTATGATCACATAAACTACTAATACTTTCCCGTTTCCCCTGCTAGCACGATGGATTCCAGTCACGACTCCTCGTGACAGGTCTCAATGATGCCAACTCGTATAAAGAACAGTGTCAGAATCATGTACGCTATACAACAAGAATTATAGAGATAATCAACATAATGGAAACTGTCAGAGAATGTACTCGCGTGGGGTCCTTAGCTGGCAATACCACTGTCCGATTTCCAAGGTATCGTTTGAATGATCCAACAGTCCTATAGATATATCATAAACACAATACTGCATCAGATATTTTACTAATACACAATCAAACACCATGATCTCACAGACTACGCTAGGGGGGTCACGTCTGTAGTTGTTGTGCATGACAGACAGTTTTTGATACGGGTCTTGCCAGTACGTCGGTGTACATATGGCAGTCTGCTAACATACTACATGGTCACAGGTCAATGTAACTACGGGGTATCTGTGGTCACATTCAAGACATCTAGTGCATATATTATATAGTACATACTACGGCTAACGTATCTCATGGTACTAATTAATTACATAATTAATAGGTATTCATATGTTTATACTTAATTCAATTCATACGATGCACATTTCTATATACGTATGTATTATGCTGATTGAGAATTATACGGTTCGTATGTATATATATAAGTATTCATTAGTTACCATTATAATATATATATATATATATATATATATATATATATATATATATATATATATATATATATATATATATATATATATTATAGATATACCAACAAAGCTTATACCATGTGTATACATAATAACGTATATACATACTAGGGATACCTAATATATATATGTATGTACGTATATATCTTAGTCGAGCATAATATCTACGTACCTATATGTGCGCAAACATGTATATACATGCGTATACCGATATCTACACATACTAACACATGATATACGTAGGTGTACATATTCGGGATTAGGTTTATGTCGAACCTGCGCGCGTGGACAGGGTAAAGGCGACGAGGCGGGGCTGATTATCACGGGGTGGTGCACAGTCGGGATGGCGAGTTCTGGGTGCAGCGGTGCAGACGTTCAGTCCAGCGGAATCAAGCTCCAGGCGTCGGGTGGCCGAGCAGTGGGTCGAGTCGCTGCTGTTCCGGTCGACAGCAGTCGGCGCTCGGTGCTTCAGTCGGATGGGTCCGATTTAGCCTGCGGGAAGCGAGTCGACGGATGAGCAGGATGCTCCGGTCGACGCTCGGCGGGTTGGATAGGGAAGAGCGGCGGGATCTCAGCCGCTACTCTGGTGGGTCTCCGGCTTAGGCGAACGCAGCGGATCTCAGCGGCTCAGGTACAGCGGGTTCTCCAACTTCGGTTGGTCGTCGTCGAGTTGCAGGGCTACGGCTTGAGCAGCGGTGCAGGCGAATGTGGTCGGGATGAGGCGGATGGAAGAAGGAAAGGAAAAGATGAATAGTGCGGTGGTATTAGAATTCGGCTGTGAGTTTATTTTGGTTGAAGGGAAAAATCTAAAGAAAGGAAAAGGAGTATTTATATATGTGATATTGGGTTTTGACCTAGAATCTATTGACTTGGTCAACACTAGGAAAAGGCCTTGGCTTGCTATGGAGATATTCCAATGGGCTAGGGTTCGAATTAAACTGCGAGAATTGTACTGGTCTAAGGGTTTGGAGGCCATGGTTTCAAGGAGTTGATGTTAAATTACACATCCCAAAATTTATGGAAAATATAATGAAGAGAGAAAAATGGGTTTAATGAATTTACGGAAATTTGCATAAAATAGGTTTATTGTTTGCTTAATTAAAATTAAATGCAAGGATATGTTCTACAATTATATAGAAGTACAAAGGGCTGGATTTACGTAGGACACAAGCATCGATTAACGGTCTGGCGTGTCTAGGACAATGGTGCGAATCTGATGGAAGACAAAACTAGCGTAGCGTCATAGTTATCGAATAGCGATAAAGTGCAACAATCAATTAAGGTTACTGTAAATTAAATAAAATTGATTACCATGCATTCATTTACTCATTAATTACGAAAAGACGAAAATACCCTTAATCCAAAAAGTGGGGGTGACATACATACTTTGGTGTGAGTGGGGAGATGGAAGGAGAAAGGGTTATATGCTAAATTTATTCTTCTAAAATAGGTTTTGGTGTATGGACTATTGTGTTTGGTATTTTGTGAGTTTAGAGAGGGTGTTTGGTGTTCTACTTGACCACTTAATTAGGTTTTTAAGGTTGGGTTTGTGGGTTGGCTCTAGGTTGAGTCAAATTAAGCTTAAAGGGTTCATTGTGTCACATCTATTAAATTAGCATATAAAATATATAAAAATAGATGTGACCCAAAGGATTATGTTAGGATAGTCTCAATATAGGTTAGTTTCAGACATTTGGTTGTAGGAATCTGGTCAGTATTCTGCATCAGAAATTTAAGCTAAGGTCACTAGATGGAAAGCTGAGATTTTATGACGCATAAGTATCGAGAATGTTGATTTGCTAAAAACAAAATACAAAAGTGTGAGTTTGAGAGTGACATTAGGGTCAGGATTGAAGATTGGTCTGTCTGGATTAAGGGTGAGAAAGTTGTTGGTCAGCAAGGGCTAGTGTAGTGTTCCAAATATTGAAACTATAATAAGGTGCACCAAAGATATTATAATTAAAATATGTATAATATCTCCATTTTCATAACCCTAATTATTCCAAAATAAATTATAATATCGCACTAAACTATATATACCTAAATTTGGGTGAGGGAGTTTACAATTTATCCACCTTAAAAAAAATTGTCCTCGAAATTCAAAATCAATCTCTCCAACCACAACTCCTCATATCTTTAAATATATAAACACATCTTGGTACTTACTCATACCCATTCTAAAAACCTAAAACTGCCATATACATACAGTTTAATCATCTAAGGCTGCCTATGTAGTATCTAAATTCTTTATTCTAAAGCTAAGACTGTTATTATTTCTTTATTTTTTTTCTTGGTACAACTTTATCAACCTATAGTATCCCCAATGAAATCCTCTAACCTAACTTCTTATAATTGCTCTTAGAAACAATAAGTCTAATCTAGTCAGCCAGTCATACATAGTCTAGAAGCTCAACTCAACGATTCCTAGAAGAAATACATATAATGAAATACGACATAAGCTCCTATTCAAATACGTAGTATATATATATATATATATATATATATATATATATATATATATATATATATATATATATATATATATTCAATCATTCTAAATACCCTAGATAAAAATATAACTAATACAATAATGAGAATAAGATTTCTAAAATCTGAAAATCCATCGGCTATGGTAAAATGGAAATAGGTTCTCATCACCTACTACTAAGGATAGGTCCAACAAGCTCATACCCTATTAGTCAAAAATCTAAATCCCTGGCCCTAATCAGTTTATGTGTAAATCCATAATATTCAGCTATCATTCCTATAAAACTTCAATCTTCCATTTACTCCCCCCCTACCATATGTAAATCTATAATCTAAGGGTCTTGTGATAATCCTCTAAAGAATGACCAACAAGTCAGTATGTGATTCTGAACCTGTCTTTAATTCCTTGAAATTCGTATCACTCCGAGACTGATCAACAATTTCTACTCGCACTAAATTCTCAAAATTTTAAAAGCATTATAATTCATAAATACTAAATTTATTATCCCTCAAGTCTATATCATAATTCCTTCTCCTTGGATTAAGCGACCATAATATCTTTCACTTATCATTTTTTCTACGCACCTTTTCTACGCACCTTCATATCATTTTAGTATGTTAATTTTGTTTTCAACTATAAGCTTCGCCAATCATGACCCAGTACTTTTCGCTTCGTAGTATAGATCTTCTAGGAAACTACCGAGTGATAAAATCTTCAGTCCTTCCTAGATCCTTCTCTTAATTTAAAATGCTCAAGGTCATGTACTCCTCGTGAATATCTTCTTGTTACCATTCTACCTTCTTTACCTTGAACCTGATATTTCTCCTAGTTTATTTCATGTATACCCTTCATCCAAACTATATGGTTACCATCTTGTTATAACTTGCCATCTATTATAGACAATTTACTATATCTAACTCAAGACAATAACATCTATCAAAATTCTCATCCTTCAACCTATTTGCTCTATCACAGATACTAGCTTATCAACCTAAGTAATCACGGGTGGAACTCACTTGTTCAATTAACAATGACAACCTAAATAATTAAGTACATCTAATTTGACTTCAAAAGCTATACTTTAGTATTCGAGTTATCTAATTACTCAAATATTAGGTCTAGCAATCTACCTATATATTTAGTCCAGACCTATAGTCATCAATAATTTAAGGGGGTCGTAAGATCTAGTTTTGATACTAAAATTCACAAGACAACTAGAGATTTAACCACTATGGCATGCTACGTAAAGTTCTAATTTCTTAAGGTCATAATACCATTCCTTGTATCACCACCATAGGCCACAACTAATCCCTAGCATCTAGATATGTATTCCATAAAGTATTCTAGAGCATTAAAATCAAACCATCTTTCTAACTTCTAATACTTTCAAATTACTGCTACCTTAAGCAAGGGTAAGATTTTATTAGTTCTAGGCCTATTTTATTAGTTTTAGGCCTCTAATACTATATTCAATTCTCAGGCTAACAATCTACACTAGCTCTAGCATATAGGAATAACCTATCTGCCTACCCTACTAAGGGTAACCATCTTCTCAAAACTTTATATACAGCATGTCTTCTTTCGCCTTGACAAGGATTTGCTTCCGGAGAAAATATCGCGCACGAACGTCCATCTCTCTGAAATAAGGAGAGATGATAAACGATAATAAAGATATCGAGGGGAATGAACGAGTACAATTATGAAGTCCAAGGGCGATAATCAAATGCTAAGGAAATTTTCAAATTAATTATGGATTAAGATACTAATACTGCTAATACCAGATTACAGGCTCGCTCGGTACAGAAAAGTAACCGAAACGATTTAATCAGGACCTGCATGGGCCACACAAAAATATGTCATGCCCCAGTCCAAAAATACATAGTACTAGGAATACGTAACATGCCAGCTATACATTCGACCAGGCTCTGGTCTGACTCAAATACGTATAAGTTGTAATATCATGGTCAATATCTGCATAAAATAGTAAATATATCAGTCTCAATCCATAATGAACATAATACATCAAGAATGAGCTACATGTTCTAAAGTCGGCCACCCAGTAACACACAAACTCGAATAGACTCGAGAAAGAAATATGAGTATATAAAAACTAGGCTATATCAGTAGATGAATCAATAATATGAATAAATAAACATATCTCCAGTAGAAATGATATAAGTACCTGATATAAATTCCCATATAATAAAGCAACACACATTAGCAACTCCAAGCAGGCTCCACAATGATCTATGCTACAAAATTGGTAAAGGACCAAGTCCTTAGAGGAACGTAACAAAGTACAAGAAACAACATGCCAATATAACAATAAAATAATAAGCAATGTGCTCAAGGGTATCTATCGATCATAACCAGCTAAGTGAATGCAAGTGAGAACGTACTCGTTCGCTAAACCACCTGGGCATATAGGTCTGCATAGACACAACAGTAGTAGTAGTAGTAGTAGTAGTAGTAGTAGTAGTAGTAGTAGTAGTAGTAGTAGTAGTAGTAGGTGCGTACAGGCCCCGTCAAGGTACCTGCAGCACTATAGGGCCCGAAGCGCAAGCATCGATAGCAAGTATTGTGTGATAGCCCAGCGGTACGGTAGGTTCTCCCCAGTCTCCATGTATCTCACGTCTGATGTCCATAATACGCAAGATAAATCACTATGTCGCGAGTCAATGTGTAGATAAACTCATGTCAACTATCTCAAGTCACGGATCCTAAATCCTGACACAGAAGCCGGGAACCTCGAATGTCTCAAGTAAGGCTTCTGTATATGCAAGTCATGTCCAGTGTCCAAAGGTATATCGTGTAAGAATTAGCACAAACAAAGGAATACGATGATAATGCAATCTAATGATACCCGATTCCGTGTACGGATGTCGGCACACAAATACAATTCGAACGCTAAGTATCGCAATGGTCCTAGGGTCACAATAACATATATGCAAAGAACTAGAAATATAATATCAAAAGCTAGTAATAGCAATAAGCACAAAATACTGTAACAAAGGCAAGATACACTTGCCTGGAACTCCAAGCTGATAATACAAAGAACCTGCTCTTGAATCCACGCTTAGGGGTGCAAACGAGCCAAGCCGGGCCAAGCTTTCATAAGCTTGAGCTTGGTTTGATTAGAATTAACCGAGACCGAGCTCGAGCTCGAGCTTGATAATTTTTTTATTTTAGAGCTTGAGCTTGGCTCGAGCTCGTTTATATTAAGCTTGAGCTTGGCTTGGTTTGAGCTCGAGCTTGGCTTGATAAGCAAGCTTGATTCAAGCTTGATAAACAAGCTTGATAAGCTCAAACTCATGCTTGTTAAGCTTTATTTTGAGCTTGTTCAGCTTTATTTCAAGCTCGTTAAGCTTGATTTTGAGCTTGTTCAGCTTTATTTCAAGCTCATTAAGCTTGATTTTGAGCTTAACGAACTTGATTTCAAGCTAGTTAGGCTTGAATTCAAGTACCTATAATATTAACAGTTCATTTATAAAAATTTAATTTAAAAAGTTCCTTAATATCAATTATTAAGGACATATAATTATATATAATGCACACAACCATATTGTTATACAAACATGCATAAAATTAGAATTCAACGAAGAATAAATTTAAATTTAAATAACAAAATAAATTTGTAAACTGCCAGCAACGAGCTCCTAAACGAGCTTCTAAACGAGCCAGCTTACGAGTCAGCTCGCAAGCTTCTAAATGAACCAGCTCGCGAGCTCAAACGATCCGAGTACTTCTAAGCTTGAGCTTGGCTCGTTTATTAAACGAGCTCGAAGCTTCGAGCAGCTTGCGAACGGCTTGGCTCATTTGCAGCCCTATCCACGCTCGTGCGATCCCAAGATCCTAAATATATAATATTATAAAATCAGTCACTATGACACGGTTTACTAAGCATGCACAAGAGTAGAACTACTCTACGTCATTAATTATTAGACAATTAGGGTCTAAATTAATCAAGGGTACAACTTACATAATAACATCAGTTATTTAGAGTCTAAAATAATTAGGGGTTCTAACTAAGTAGGTTTGCTAAGGTTCACTAGTCAAGGACCAAGAAAGTGTGTAAACACCAAGCCTACTAGTCACATAACATCATCAAGTCCTCTAAATGTACAACTTCTCATATAACATAAGCATGGTTATAACGAAGGTCTATGTAGGTACTAGGTGTTGTCACACTAGATTTCCATATACAACATATCACCAACCTTGGTATTCACTAAGTGTCAAACTATGTTAATCAACATAGGGTTAGTTTTGTCTATTAAAAAATGCACATGAGCATTAACAATAGGTCATGTTAGGGTCATCACAAACAATCACATACTTTATTCCTCAATTATATTCATTCATCCAACTATATACAACTCTCTTTATACTACAAAATGTCAAGTATACATAGAGAAGTCAAATCTAAATTTATAATAAGATCATTGCATATACCTCATTCCCAACTTGAAGAATTAAAATAAAGACTTATCACATCACATGTTCTGGCTTTACCAAATGGATCTGGGGTTTATAAAATTTATAGTGATGCTTCTGGTAAAGGATTGGGTTGTATATTTATGCAACATGAAAGGGTTATAGCATATGCCTCTCGCCAGTTAAAGCAACATGATGAATTATCCAACCCAAGACCTAGAGCTAGCAACAGTAGTCTTCGCACTTAAACTATGGGGATACTACCTATATGGTGAAAGAGTCAAAATTTATACTGACCACAAAAGTTTAAAGTATATATTCACCCAGAAAGAGTTGAATATGAGACAGAGAAGGTGGTTAGAACTATTAATAGACTTATGGAGATACAATACCATCCTGGCAAGGCTAACATAGTAGCAGATGCATTAAGTAGAAGACCTACAACATTCTTCTTGAATATACCAAAAGAAATTCTTGATAATTTAAGCAAAATGGGAATTAAAGTCATATACCCAATAACAAAAGGATCATGGGCAAATTTGCAAGTTCAATCATCTTTGGTAGAGAGAATCAAAGCAAATCAACAAACATATGTAAAATTATAAGAATTATGGAAGAAGACTGAAGTAGGACTTGAGACTGGGATAAGTAAATACCCGGATTGAACATTGAGTTTTAAAAATAGATTATGTGTACCAACAGAAGATATATGAACAGAGGTTATGACTGAGACACATAATTTCCAGTATTTCATTCATCCAGGAAGTACAAAAATGTATAAGGACCTCAAACAACACTTTTGGTGGCATGGAATGGAAAGAGAAATTACGAGATTTGTATCAAGATATCTAGTATGCCAATGTACATGTAAAGACAGAGCACCAAAGGACCATAGGACTTTTTTAACCTCTACCAGTACCAGAATGGAAGTGGGAACATATCACCATGAACTTCATATCAGGGCTTCCGAGGACTCAGAAGGCTAACAATGCTATTTGGGTTATTGTTGATAGGCTTACAAAATCTGCTTGATTTCTATTATTTCAAGTGGGTAAATCAACAAAAGTCTTAGCTAATCAACAAAAGTCTTAGCTGATATGTATATGAGGTAGATTGTTAGTCAACATGGAGTTCCCGCAAGCATAGTTTCAGATAGAGACTCCCATTTTACTTTAAAATTTTGGAAAAGTTTACAAGAAAGCCTTGGTACACATTTAAAGTTTAGTTCGACATATCACCCTCAGACTGATGACCAAATAAAAAAACTATTCAAACTCTAGAAGATATGTTAAGAGCATGTACTCTTGATTTTGGAGGATCATGGGATAATCATCTTCATTTAATTGAGTTCTCTTATAATAACAGTTATCATGCTAGCATTAAAATGGCATCATTTGAAGCTCTGTATGAAAGAAAGTGTTGATCTCCTGTATGTTGGAGTAGAGTGTGTGAACGTCAATTATTGGGTCCAAAAATGGTAATACAAATTGTAGACAAAGTTAAAGCCATAAGAAGTCATATTCAAGCGGCTCAAGATAGACAGAAGATGTGGGCGGACAAGCATAAAATATTTTTGGAATTTTAACCTGGCGATTATGTATTCTTATAAAATTTGTCATCTCGAGGAACAATCAGATTTGGAACTCGAGAAAAATTAAGCCCCAGATACATTGGACCCTTTAATGTGATAGAAAGAATTGGAGAAGTATTATATAGACTGGATTTACCTCTAACATTAGAAGAAATTCATGATATTTTTCATATATCACAACTCCGTAGATATGTACCAAACCCCAAGCATATACTAGATCATTCGGAGATAACAGTGGGCCCGACACTACGAATAGAACAACAACCAGTAGAAATCCTGGACAAGAGAGAGAAGATACTCAAGAACAAAAGCATATCTCTTGTACGAGTGACACGAAATAAGGATTCTCCGGGTGAATCTACCTGGGAACAGAAAGAAGAGATGTTGAGACTATATCCATACCTATTTGACACTCCATGTACATTTAAGCTCAAAGACCCATTTTTATTATTTTTCGTTTAGCATAAATGTAATTTCGAGGACAAAATTTTTCTAAGGAGGGTAGAGTGTCATAGTTGTGTCACAACATTATTTTACTACTACTACTACTACTATTATTATTATTATTTCAAAAAAAAAAATTCTTCTTTCGATAAGTTGTACAATTTTTTTTAGCACTGTGATATTTCAACTTCCAAATTCCAATTTCATAATAATATTTATTATTGTATAAATTATTATTATTATTTTTAGATGCTTCCTTAATAATCCACTTGATTTTTGAATTATTACTAGCTATTAGTTAACATTAATCAAGTTAGCTTAGTGTTAAGAGTTGTGGAATTAAATCTAAGCATCCCTTAAGCATGCATTACTATTCATAAATGCCATATACCCCAAAATACTACATAACCCCCCTCTCCATGGCATGGCTGCCCCCCCCCCACCCCCCCCCCCCCCCCCCCTCCCCTCTTTAATGCACCATGCTTTAGAAGAATGGGTCACTAGGTGACAAACTAGTCCTTGGTGAATTGTTTTATGGATACCCTTTTTATATATATGACCTATAACACTTATTTCTCTCCCTCTTTCACTCCTTACCACTCCACCACTTCAAACCATCATTTTTGGATCTTCAAGGCAGCCAAGGCAAGTCCTTCCAATCACTTTTCATTTACATTATTTTCTTAGAAATGTTGTAGAAATTATGATATATGTGTAATCTCAAAAGTAGAACATGTTAAAAAAATTATGCGCAGTCTGTATGCCTTGCTATTTTTGTTTAGCAAACCATGTTAAAACCAAATTATGTCTAAATATATTTTGTTAAGGACTCAAAGAGATTTTTAAAAATGTATAATATGATAGCATTTGGAATTATATGCTAGGAGTTATAATCTATGCAACACATAGTTCATGAGCTATAAACTATTCTAACTGTGCAATCATTTTGTGTTGTTGTTTTCACTTAGCAAAACTCGTTAAAATCTAAGTATGTCTAAATAGATTTTGTGGAGGACTCCTTAGGCTTTCCAAAAATATATGAAATGATAGCATTTGGAATTATATGTTAGGAGTTATAAGCAATGCAACACAGGTATATTAAACTATGAATGATGCTAAAAAATTTGTGCTATATTTTTGTGACATTGTTTTCGCCTAGTAAACTTTATTAAAATAGATTTTTATCTAACATAATTATATGGGGGATTCAATAAAACTTTCAGAAATATAGGATATGAAGGGATTTGGATTCGTATACTGTCCCACCCCAGAACCAGAATACTGGAGAGCGGGGGCAGACAAAGCCAACTACGTATACCAGAGTACTTTATACCCCAAGATACGGTCACGACTGTCTATACATATGAGGGTTCACTTTATAATCCAATTGTCATTCCTGGGTCAAGAGTCCTAGGTGTCTCAATCTCAAGCAGGCAATAAGTTACAAGATGTATGATCACCAAACATATAATAGTAAGACGTCCCAAACTATACATACACAGATGATCATGAAGCTAGTTACAAAATAAAGAACTAGCAAGAGTACAATATTACATGATCAGCTCTACCTATAGTCTAGAATATGCTTTACATATAGGCCCGCAGGCTAGAATGTCAAGTTCCAAAATATGAGCTAAACACATGCTCGATGGCTAAATACCTCAAAAGTATAAGTACAAGATCAGGTAGGTGATGCAGAAGAAATCCACTAATGGCCTCTGGGGCTCCTGGTGTTCACCATCTTGAGGCGGAAAGTACGAGAGATCCTGCGGTATTGCTCCAAAATATGGTCATACAAAACCAGTGGGGTCAGACCCCAAAATAGCAAGTACCACAAGGGAGCCAACTTAGGAACTAAAATCAGCATGCAGACCAATCAATAGCATAAGGAACAGTTAAATAAGTGCAGTAAGAAAAATAATAGTTAAACAGTTCTGGAATATAAAGAATATCCGAAATCCGGGCTCAAGTTACAATTCTATAATCAATACTCAAGTTCAGTTCACGAATCAATGGATGGATGATCAGAAGCAAGACACGATTAGAAATTATCCAATCACGACCAATCATGTCCTATTGCTTGCTACCATTAACTAACTAGGGTTATCATAATCCTGGTTACTAACCAATGCAGTTGAGATTCTATACGACCATATGTCCTGCAGACTATCCGAGTTATCCAAGTGTAAGGATACATAGTAAAATAAATCAGGTATAGTAGTTTTTGAGGTAAAATGCAACACTCAACGGCGTGTTGGAAGTGTGCCCCTCATGACGGAGAGCTCCAAATCCATCATGTGTTGTTGGGATACCGGAATTGCATGTAGCCATGAATCTCTCTATATGCTTCTAATTCATTTATTCTAGTTATTATCCTAGATAAGTTATCAAGAATCCCTGACTGTGGTGCTCAAAAGTTTGCCTTAGACATGATGCAAGACAGGACAGGACAGTAGCTTGACTAGTACATTCAAGGCAAGGACAAGCAATCAACCATAAGAATTTATCTTATCAGTTAAGCAACTCAGTTCAAGAGATTTTAGCATGTTAGGAGTGCGCTTCGTCGAGCCACTATCAGAAATATCGGTACATGTCAGGTTAACTCGATATGACGAGCTATTCTCAGTATTATTAGTACAAGTCTAAAGTCGGGAGTTCAAGATTATCAATGACAATACAGTTCATATTCAAGGAGTTTCTGTTCTGGCAAGTTGTCACAATCAGGTTATATGAGCATTTAGAGAAAATTTGCATTCAGGTGAATTTAGCAAAAAAGGCTAAGCAAGGAAAGCATCGATCACAAGAAAATATCAAGAGAAGTTAAACTACTACAAGTGTCAAAGGCACATGGGGTAAATTGGCCGCATGTAGAGAGCTGGCCGTATGTAAACTCAGGACGCATACTAGGGTTGGGCCGCATACCATAGTCTGGCAGCATACTATATGCAAAGTCTACTACTCAGTTAAAGTGCTGAGTGACGGATCATTAAATGCATGTCAGGGTCATGAGTGACTGAAGTGACTGACAAGCGATATGCCATAAAGTGTATCAGAGAAAAAGATAAAAGTCGTAAAAAGACGTGTAAGATCGATGCCGATCCATGCGCCTAGGAGAAGATAACATTTCTCCCCTGCCGTATACATCGAGGCCGCATGCTTGGTTTGGCCGTATGAATACTTCAGCCGTATGCACAAGAGTTTTGTAACTTAAACTTTTTCAAGCACTTAGTTTTCAAAACTCCAGTGTAAAACAGTCACGTGCCCAACAAGATAGGAACATGCTACAAAAGAATGAGGCAGAGAGGCCAGGCCGTATACAATATGCTGGCCGCATAACCCTCTCAACCGCATAGAGTCTCCTGGCCGCATAAAGTCTTCATCGTCCTAAATCAGCAAGTTCTGCCAAAAAAATCCAAGTTTTCTCGAAAACTTGTTTCCTCCATGAAGTCCTCATATCAAGTCTAAATCTAGAGAAGTAAAGTTCAAAACTATATGAAATCAAGTGCTCATCAACATGGAACTACTAGTTTTCGAAAACAACAAGTTTTAGTATATCAAAACCAAAGAAAACTCATAGAAGCTCTAAACTTTAAACTCAATTCTACTTTAACAAAGCCATCAAAACTGAAGGTACAAAGAAGTAAACATGCAAAGAAACTCATAGAGAACAACATAGAATAATAATAATGCAAGAAACTAAATAAAAGGCAATATAGCAAGTTCTTCCTCATTGGCAAGGTGTACTTGCCTAAACCCACTACCAAACTACTACTACTACTAAACCCAAGGGGGAGGAAGGCCGGCCAAGGGGCTGGGGTGCTCTCGGCTAGGGGAGAGGAGAGGGAAGAGAAAATAAAAAGGAGGAGAAAAAGAAAGAATAAGGAAGAGAGAGAGAGAGAGAGAGAGAGAGAGAGAGAGAGAGAGAGAGAGAGAGAGAGAAAGAGAGCGGTTTATATAGTGAGGGCGACTAACGCTATTCACCAAACTAGAAATTGCACAAAAACTACTAAAAATCTAAAAAATATACGAAAAACAATTATACAACAATAGCACACATACATAACAGATATAAAATAAAATAATACTAAAATAGTGAGACGGGTCTCACATATACTAAGAATTATAGACCTTGTAACATAGATGTTACAAACTGTGAATAATTCTGAGAGCTAACTGTGTAGTATTTTGTAGGACTGTTTTCACCTAATAAACCTTATTAAAATTAAGTTGTGCCTAAAGAAATTTTGTTGAAGATTAAATAACCTTTCCAAAAATGTATGATATGATAGTTTTTGGAGTCATATGCTAGAAGTTATATGCTGCATAACGTAATTGTTACATGATGAAAATTATTCTATGTTTCAGAATTTGACCTAGTCTAGAAGATCACTATAGTATATTTTACCCTAACCCTAGGAGGTATATATATTTACTAAAGATGAACTCCCAACAACTCTAAAATGTCTAGAGGTCGAACTATCAAAGCCTTGGACTCTAGGGACATGAACTTGCAAACACGTAGCTTTTGGTACAGAAATCAAATTATTCTTGTTCTTAAAACATCCCATTGAGTTAAGTTTCCATATTTCATGACTTTTGACACATAAAAGAGAATTAAGTGTTATTCCAAAGATTGGAAATTTCCTGTTAAATAATATTTGTATCCATGCAAAACAAGATCCATACCTGAGCCGAAAAACACAGTTACAAATAGATAATAGATTTAGGATTATTTGTGAATGTAGAATAGAGCATTGGACGGGAGAGAACAATTTGGATTATATCGTACAAATATTTTGGAAATATAATTAATTAAAAGTTGATCAGTATCTGTAGTTCTTTCTGTCACTACCCAATTCTAGAAAATAGGGTTTTTTTTTATTTGGTAAATTGTGTATTGTTTATAAATAATTATATTTATATTTAATTGTTGATTGTATTATTTTTCTATTGATTGTTTTAGGGTTTTGGCTAGTTTGGACCCATGTCCGACCCTAGTGGACCCATGTCCGACGCAACCAACACCCTTGTGAGGCCTATTTTTAGGTTTAGAATTATTATTATATTTTATTTTAGTTAGTTGGAGTGATTAGGAGTTAATTTGAGTATTTTTGGAACCCCAAACCCAAATCCCAATTAGAATGACTTAAAGAGAGGGCATTTTGGTCTTTTGGAATTATGTAACCTATTCCTATATGTGTGGCCGGTTCCTCCAACCCCTTTCCAGACCGAAACCAGCAGCCCCCCATTCTTCTTCACTTCTTCTTCTACTTCTTCTTCTTCTTCTTCTCCACTCTTTCTTCTTCTTTTCTTCTTCCCACTTCCTATTCCAAGCAAGTAAGTTCTCTATTTCTTCTCTTTCTTCTTCTATTCTTCATGGATGTGAATCCTAATCCTATACTTTTCCCTAACCTAGGTGTTTAGAGCCTAGACTTAGTGTGGAGGCTTGATTTGGAGGCTTGGAGGCTTGAGGGTGGTGATTTCAAGGGTTTTGGAGACTTTGGCCTTGGGATTCCAACTTCCAAGAGGTAAACCCTAACTTTATCCTTAGTGATTGCTCTTATATAGTGTAATTAGTAGTTTAGAACCTTCTTAGACCCTAAGGCTACCCGTGGGAGAAAGTTAGAACAAGTTTGGTTGTGTTTGGAGACTTTGACATTAGGTTTTGTGTCAATTTTGGGTAAAATCCGAGATTGACCCAATTTTAGGTGATGCCCTAGGTTAGACGGACCTAGGTAGACGTTGTCGGGTGTCTTGAGGGTTAGTACGTGTCTCCGTTCGGACACGTGGGGTCGTGTCGTGGAGAAAAAGATGTTTCGGGCGATTTGGTGGTTTTTGTCGTCGTAGGTTCTATGTGCGTGCGCATTTTTGCGACGGACCTAGAATCGATGAGTTAGCATTTTTTCTAGGATCTAGACATCGATTAGAACCCGTGGGTAAATTTTTGGCCAATTTCGAGTAGGTTTGGTAAATTTTACGAACCGCACACCACGTGTTTGTCGAAATGATCGAACTGCCATTTCGATATAGTTTCTTGGTTTCGGGCTTGTGCGCGTATTGGGTTAGCTTCAGGGAGTGTGTGCTAGAGTTCTTGGGTTGTACTTTATATATACATATGTATTTGTGTGTGTTAGGGTGGTTGTGCGCTTGTTGGTGGGGTATTGTGTGTTGTGTGTGTTGTGTTTATATATGTATATATGAGTTTATATATATGTATGTGTGTGTGTCTCTCTCTCTCTCTCTCTCTCTCTCTATATATATATATATATATATATATATATATATATGTGTGTGTGTGTGTGTGTGTTTGTATATATGTACGAGTGTGTGTATATCTATATAAATATGTGTTTGTATATGTTTATATGAGTGTGTTTGTGTGTGTATATATATATATATATATATATATATATATATATATATATATATATGTGTGTGTGTGTGTGTGTGTGTGTGTGTGTGTGTGTGTGTGTGTTTATATATATATATATATATATATATATATATATATATATATATATATATATATATATATATATATATATATGTGTGTGTGTGTGTGTGTGTGTGTGTTTATATATATATATATATATATATATATATATATATATATATAAACACACACACACACACACACACACACACACACACACACACACACACATATATATATATATATATATATATATATATATATATATATATGTGTGTGTGTGTGTGTGTGTGTGTGTGTGTGTTTATATATATATATATATATATATATATATATATATATATATATATATATGCGTGTGTGTACTTATATACGTAAGTGTGTGTGTGTGTGTAAGTATATATGTATAGTTGTGTGTATATATATGTATATATATATATATATATATATATATATGTGTGTGTGTGTGTGTGTGTGTGTGTGTGTGTGTGTATGTGTCTGTGTATGTGTGGTTGTGTGTGCGTGTTTGTGTGTGTGTGGTGAGTAGCGCTGTGCAGCGGTGCAGCAGCGGGGTGGGCTGCGAGCAGCGAGCGCTGCCAGCAGCAGCAGCACAGTGCAGAGGAAGCAGCAGCTGCAGGCGCCGCAGCGCTGCTGCAGCAGCAGCAGCAGTAGCAGCAGTAGCAGCAGCAGCATCTGCAGCATATGCAGCATTCGCAGCAGCAGCAGCTAGACGAGGCATTTGCAAGCGCAGCGAGGCCTAGCTTAGCGCAGTAGCGAGGGAGCTCTGTATATATATATATATATATATATATATATATATATATATATATATATATATATATATATATATATATATATCCACAAACAAACTTATACACATATCCTTACCTTATACCTATACATATATATATATAGCTATAACATATATCTATATATATATATATATATATATATATATATATATATATATATATATATATGTGTGTGTGTGTGTGTGTGTGTGTGTGTGTGTGTGTGTGTGTGTGTGTGTGTGTGTGTGTTAGATATATATATTCTAGCCTAGATTATTAACTAGGTATATATCTATATACTTAAATAGCTAACTAGAGGGGTAGTTAGAGGGGTATTGGAGGATATCTCCATACCTTGAGATATCAAGGTATCTCAATACCTTGAGATATCCAAGGTATTGAGTTTCGAGCGGGATTTTTGAGTAATTGCCTAGGAATAGGTTTAGAGTTATTTTTATATATATGTGTGTATATAATTACGCGTGCTAGCATAGATTTTAGCGGGTTTAGGCGGGGTGCGTAGCCTAGGTCGAGGTATCGGATACCGAGGGTATCCCTGTATCTCGAGGAGGCGAGTTTGAGGGTTTACTAGCTTAATGAGCTAGTTTTGACCTAAAATTTTAGGGACACCCTAGTTTGACCTAGCTTTGACCATAATTATCCCCGTTGACCGTAAAAGTCAACGTTTGACCTAGTTTTGACCTAGAGTTGACATTTTAGACCCCAGGTTGACTTTTTGACCCGAATTTTACCGGTTTGACTCGTTCGACCTAGAATAACCCTAGAAGCCAATTTTTAGTTATTTTATATCAGTTTAACTCTTTAGAACCCTGTTTAATTCAGCTTTTCGTAATAGGTTCTTGCGACGCCAGTCCGGATCTCGATCCTCATCAGTTGCTCAGGATGTCAGGCGAGTACATACCTCTGATAGTTTCTATTTCATGATAGCGTTTATATCACCTGTTCTAGAACTGTAATACTTGATTCTGACACATTATTTCACAAGCTGGTACTAGTGGATCCCGTCATGAGATGCTATCCCCCTTACCGTGTTCAGCGGGTACTCTATCACGTGTATTTCATCATGTACTTCGGGTATTGATTCTTATGTGTTATCATGTGCTTCGTGTGCTCTCGCCTTTTATGTGCGTGAGTTATTTATCATGTGCGTAGCGTGTCATGGTTGGATCCAAGAGTATTAGTGGGGGAGGGGAGTAGGAGTTGGTTATGTGATCAAAGCTAAACAGTATTCATGTGTATGTCGGTTATGCAACTCACACATAACGGAGTTATCGTAGATTATTCATGTGCAACCTAAGCTGATCACATAATAAACTTGTGCTCAAGGCACTTAGCTAGTATTCCTGTTTTTTCACATGCAGTTTCTTCTCTACTACTTGTATTGTTCTCCTGTTTTACATTGCAGCTACTTTATCTGCTCCACCATGTATTTATTTTTCTGTGCATCTTGTATACTTTTCTATTGCTAGTCATATACACCTTACCATGTATTTGGAGTTGCTTTCAGAGTTATGTACTTCACTCCAGTCATGATTGGGTATATTTTTTTCCAGAGGATCCTGAGGATTTTTGTCCGACATTCTACGGGCCGGGTGTCGAGGAGTGTTGCGACCCTGTTTTTGAGGAGGAGCCCGTTGAGGAGACGCCGTTAGCACCTTAGTTCAGTTAGGTAGGTTTCCTTGGGTTGTTTCCAGTTGCTATTCTAGATGACTGTATTTATTATTTTGTTGCTTCTGTGATATTGTAGACTTTAGACTTGGACTGTATTTTGGATATATTGCTCTCTTGGGTTCTTGTTTCTTTGTGATATCTTATCGTGCTTTTACTCTTCCCCTAGTTATTATGATTGAGTCATATATATATTGCGTGGTTGTCCTCCTTTTGGAGAAGTTATATTGACAGGTTTTATGAGTTATAGATTGTGACCTAGAATGGGCCTTTACAGCGTTCTACCGCCGATTCTGCGGCGTAGGTTGGACGTAACCATGACTCATGCCCAATTTTTCATGTGTGAGTCGTGACACATTTTTGGTGGCGGCCCATACATGGTCTAGTATGCAGGTCTAGTACGCAGGTCTAGGTTTCTAGGTCTACCTGCGATAGGATATAGGATATAGGCTGAGAGAGAGAGTGTGCTCAATCACAACTAGGACCCTTCCTGATTTCTTTTGCTATCTTTAATTTTTCTAAAATTGTTTCTTTTGCATTATTATTGTCCTTCATTGATGATATCGTATCTTGTACCGTTGGTGATGTGATCTCAGGTTCTGTTCTTCTTGATTCTATTCTAACACTTGCTTTATTTGATTCCGGTGCTTCCCACAGCTTTGTGTCTGTATCTTTTGCTGTTAGACACCATCTTGTTGCTGAACCTTTAGCTAGACTCTGCAAGATCATGACTTGGGGTGGCATCATCCTAGTCAGCGATGTCTGCAGAGACCGAAGAGTTACCTTGGGAGGCCGGGAGTTGAGTGTGTGCCTACTCGTAATGCCACTTTCGAGCTACGATATTATACTCGGGATGGATTGGTTGAGTATGTATTGGGCTAGTATAGATTATCGCAGAGGCAGAGTATTGTTTAGTCCGCCGGGTGAGCCAGAGTTTGAGTTTGCCAGAGGAGCAGCGG
Organism: Iris macrosiphon; assembly: GCA_036927795.1. Taxonomy (NCBI): domain Eukaryota; kingdom Viridiplantae; phylum Streptophyta; class Magnoliopsida; order Asparagales; family Iridaceae; genus Iris; species Iris macrosiphon. The sequence goes on from JAYESA010000009.1 coordinate 57,567,051, forward strand.
AGCAGAGCGAGGGAGTCTTCTACGGAGCCCTGGTGGTAGAGCCGAGGTTGCCACATCTACTGATAGCGGAGTTCATGGATGTCTTTTTGGAGGAGTTGCCAGGGTTACCTCCGGACATAGATGTGGAGTTCTCTATAGACTTGGTGCCAGGCGCGGAGCCGATATCCCAGCACGTCTATAGAGTCAGCAACAGTGAGCTGATAGAGTTGAAGAAGCAGGTGGATGAGCTTCAGGACAAGAGATTTATCAGGTCTAATTCTTCCTCGTGGGGTGCTTCGGTACTTTTTGTGCTGAAGAAGGATAGGTCGATACGGATGTGTATTGACTACAGGGCTCTGAACAACCTCACAATCAAGAACAAGTATCCGCTACCGCGTATTGATGATCTTTTTGACCAGTTAAGCGGAGCGAGGGTATTTTCTAGAATTGATCTGAGGACAGGCTATCACCAAGTAAAGGTCAGGAGGGAGGATATTCCGAAGACAACTTTTCGGACCAGGTATGGACAGTATGAGTTCATGGTGATGCCGTTTGGGTTGACTAATGCCCCAGCAGTGTTCATGAATCTGATGAACAAGGTATTCCATCAGCATCTGGACAGGTTTGTGGTGGTGTTTATAGATGATATCTTGGTGTATTCGAAGACCCCAGAGGAGCATGAGGATCATCTGAGGATAGTGCTGGAGACTCTCAGGAAGGAGAAGCTTTATGGAAAACTTTCGAAGTACGAGTTCTTCCTTGACAAGGTTGAATTCCTTGGTCATGTGGTGACTGGAGAGGGGATCACGGTGGATCCGAGAAAGATCATGGCAGTTGAGGCATGGAGTACTCTGAGTTCAGTAGCAGAGGTCAGGAGTTTCCTGGGACTGGCAGATTACTACAGGAGATTTGTTCAGGATTTTTTCTGGATTGCAAAGCCGTTGTCCAGGCTGACTCGGAAGGACATGGAGTTTGTTTGGTTAGAGGAGTGTCAGATCGCCTTTGATGAGCTGAATAGGAGGTTGACAACAGCTCCAGTGTTGACGTTGCCATCAGGATCTGGAGGATTCACTATCTATAGTGATACATCGAGGAAGGGACTGGGTTGTGTGTTGCAGCAGAATGGGAGGGTGATTGCCTATGCTTCTAGGCAATTACGTCCTCATGAGAAGAACTACCCTACCCACGATTTGGTGTTGGCAGCGGTCATCTTTGCTCTGAAGTTGTGGAAATACTATTTATACGGAGAGCGTGTGGAGATCTTCACAGACCACAAGAGCTTAAGTATGTGTTTACCCAAAAAGAGCTGAACATGAGGCAGAGGAGATGGTTGGAGTTGATAAAAGACTTTGACATATTGTTGCAGTACCATCCAGGGAAGGCGAACATAGTTACGGATGCACTGAGCAGGTATCCGGTAGCTATGTGCCTGACTACAGATTGTTATCTTCTGGCAGATCTAAAGAGCTTGGGCATTGAGGTGATAGTGCCTAGAGTTGAGATGCAGATGTGGGGACTGCAGATTCAGTCAGAGTTGGTAGACCAGATCAGGGCTACACAATTTAAGGATGAGTCCCTGAGGAGCATCAGGACGCAGGTTCAGATTGGATTATCAGATGACTTTACCATTGCTGATGATGGTTCATTGCGGCACGATACCAGGTGTGTGCCGAGTGGGTCGTTGCGCGAGGAGGTTCTTCAGGAGGCGCATCGATCCCAGTACTCTATGCATCTAGGTGTCAACAAGATGTATAAAGATATGAGAGAGCATGTATGGTGGTACGGGATGAAGCGAAAGGTAGCACGCTTCGTATCCCGATGCTTAGTGTGCCAGTAGGTGAAGGCGGAGAGACAGAGGCCAGGAGGTTTGCTCCAGCCATTACCCATTTCGGAGTGGAAATGTGAGCATGTGACCATGGATTTTGTTTCTGAACTTCCCCGTTCTCCAGGAGGGAAGGATGCGATTTGGGTCATCGTAGACAGGTTGACCAAATCGTCCCACTTTCTACCATTCAAAGTGGGTACGCCTACGGAGAGACTAGCAGAGATGTATGTGCGCCAGATAGTCAGACTGCATGGAGTTTCTGTAAGCATAGTATCAGATCGGGACAGTCGTATTACTTCGCATTTCTGGATGAGTCTGCAGGCTAGCTTGGGCACCCAGCTCAAGTTTAGTAGTGCATATTACCCACGGACAGATGGTCAGTCAGAGAGGACCATCCAGACACTTGAGGACATGCTTCACACTTGTGTTCTGGATTTCAGAGGCTCTTGGGAGGATAATTTGCACTTGGTAGAGTTTGCTTACAATAACAGCTACCAAGCCAGTATCGAGATGTCACCATTCGAGGCATTGTATGGACAGAGGTGTCGCACTCTGTTATCATGGGATGATGTAGGCAAGAGAGCTTTGCTTGACCCGGAGATGGTGGTTGATATGGTAGAGAAGATCAAGCTCATTAGAGATAGACTTCGGGTGGCGCAGGACAGGCAGCGGCATTGGGCCGATAGCCACCGGAGACCTTTGGAGTTCGAGGTATAGCTTAGAATCTAGATTTTGTTCTTGTATTTGCTTGTGATTGCTTGTTTTAGATTAAGTGCTGAGACCTTGTTTGTGCTAGGTTGGAGATCTGGTGTTCCTGAGGATTTCTCCGACGCGGGGCACTATTCGCTTCGGTGGAGGCGGGAAGCTTAGCCCACGTTTCGTCGGACCCTTCCGCATCCTTGAGAGGGTCGGCGCTGTGGCGTATAGGCTAGATTTGCCGTCTATGCTAGAGGGAGTTCATGATGTGTTCTACGTATCGTAGTTGAGACGGTACGTGGCGGATCCCAGTCACGTATTGGATCACTCAGAGATCGTGGTGGGCCCTACTCTTAGCTATCCAGAGCAGCCGATGGAGATTCTGGATTGGCGGGAGAAG